>JACXGM010000306.1:19270-79271 GCA_016801145.1 Umbra pygmaea
GTAGAGGGAGACGGGCAAGTAGAGGGAGACGGGCATTTAGAGGGAGACAGGCATGTAAGAGACACGCATGCTTGTAAGAGACAGGCATACATGTAGGAGACGGGCATGTAGAGGAAGACGGGCATGTAGAGGAAGACGGGCATGTAGATGGAGACAGGCATGTAGAGGGAGACGGGCATGTAGAGGGAGACGGGCATGTAGAGGGAGATGGGGAGGACATTGAGGGTAATGAGTTGATGTTAACCAAGCATATACTTTCTAAACATCTCTTGGTTAACTGATTTTCCTAAATTTTCTTATTATTGCTGACAAACTTCAAACTTCATTTCTGTCCATTGTTGTATTATGATTTATTATTGACATTTAATTGCACTAGGCATGCCTGTCTTTAATGTACTCTGAACATTATGTGACTCTAGAACCAAAAAATATATATTCTAAATCTTAAGTAATCATTTACCTTACTTCCTGAATGGCTTGTGTGTTGGAGACTTTGGTCAGTCAGCAAACGGAATATCTTTATCAAGTGAGCTGCAGTAGATGAATTAGACTATATATATATATATATATATATATATAGCTTTTGTCATTTTATGATTTTCTGCAACCCAGGACAAACAGCAGCTAGCTGACCAGAAGAAGGCCAAGTTCCACCAGGCTGAGGGAGACCACCTTACCCTGCTAGCTGTCTACAACTCCTGGAAGAACAACAAGTTCTCCAACCCTTGGTGCTATGAGAACTTCATCCAGGCCCGCTCGTTGCGCAGAGCCCAGGACATCCGCAAACAGATGTTGGGTATCATGGACAGGTAGGACAAATTTAATTCATTCTATATTTAGCAAAGTTCTCAGAGTGTAGCGTTTGTTTAAATCAATGATGAGATGCAATCTTCAGAGCCCAACTTTAAATTTATCTACTTCCCAGTTTGGGATATAACTGAAAATCTACAGGCCAAAATCTATAGGCCAGTTCAAAAAAATCTGGGTCTGACCCACAGAGTTGTAAAGACTGACTGTGCCCCACCAGTTGTTTTCTCATGAAGGTATCTTGTAACCTTGTCCACATGTCATTGCATACAGCATAGGGCAGAAGTGTCTTGTGTGAACAAGATTAGCCTACTGCCTGTTTATTCTCCAGCTGCAGATCTCATGTCATGCTTATGCTATTTTGCACAATAAGGAAATTTGTTTACAACAGTATGTTGTGTTTGTTTACTGTGCTTTAGATGCTAGATAAGACGCTAGATAGAGCTTGTAAAATCTGTAAATTAATTAAGTAGGCTGCCACACTGAAATGATTTAATGTAATAATATTGCTGCAACTGAAATGGTTTAATGTAATAACGACTGCTGCAACTGAAATGATTTAATGTAATAACGACTGCTGCAACTGAAATGGTTTAATGTAATAACGACTGCTGCAACTGAAATGGTTTAATGTAATAACGACTGCTACAACTGAAATGGTTTAATGTAATACCGACTGCTGCAACTGAAATGGTTTAATGTAATAACGACTGCTACAACTGAAATGGTTTAATGTAATAATGACTGCTGCAACTGAAATGGTTTAATGTAATAACGACTGCTGCAACTGAAATGCCGTGTGAAATGAAAGCAAGCAAACCGGTGTCAGGATGAAGCGACCATCTTGCAAAAGTAGCCAGTACCATTCAGAAAAGTGGGACAACGTTTGTTTTCTTGTGTGCCTATAATGGCTGTTTGGACTGCTCACCAATAGGGGTTTACAAATGTTAATTGAACAAGCTTTCTTCAAAATATTCATGTTACAGAATGAATCTCCTAAATCCTCCCAGGTAGTGCACATTTTAGGCTTTGTTCGACCACTGTGGTAAATGGTTCATGCATACAACTAGACAACCACATAAATAAATAAAAACGTTTGGTTAAATCATCTGTCCGGATGAAGAATAAAAGTAAGTGAATGATGAGATCAAACAGACTAAATACTGAAATATCCATTTAAGTATATTTAATTGCACAGCCATAATTCCTAATTATAACAGTATGATGGACAATATAATGGACATCAGATATATTTTTAAATGCTTACTTGTGCCTTCAGGCATAAATTGGACATGGTCTCTTGTGGAAAAGCCACAGTGCGCATACAGAAGGCTATTTGCAGTGGTTTCTTCCGGAACGCGGCCAAAAAGGATCCCCAGGAGGGCTACCGTACCCTCATTGACCAGCAGGTGGTGTACATTCACCCCTCCAGTGCACTGTTCAACCGCCAGCCTGAGTGGTGAGTCAACAGTCCTTATTGATAACCATGGTAACCAAGCCTGAGTGGTGAGTATAGAACCATGATGTAGCTATAGGCATTGCATAGTGAGGTGTACTATCATCAATTACTACTGGGCCAAGTAAAATAAAGGCTTTGTCCTATATGTATTTATCATACAGTACATATATTAATTGATTCTCATATTTGCCACATGCATGCACACACATTATTATAGCCATTATTATGTGGATGCCTGACTATCACACCCAGATGAGCTTTTTGGACATCTCATTCTAAAACCATGAGCTTTAATATGGAGTTGGCCCCCGTTTAAGGCTATAACAGCCGCCACTCTTCTGGGAAGGTTTCCACAAGATCTTGGAATGTGTCTGCGGGAATTTGTGCCCATTCAGCTAAAAGAGCATTTTTGAGGTCAGGCACTGATGTTGGACAAGAAGGCCTGGCTCACAATCGCTGCTCCAATTCATCCCAAAGGTGTTCAACTGGGCTGAGGCCAGGGCTCTGTGGAGGCCACTTGAGTTCCTCCCCAACCAACTTATCAAACTATATGTTTATGGAACAGGAAATGGCCTTTCACCAAGTTGGAAACATCCAGTAGCATTAATATGACCCTTCACTGGAACTAATGCCCCATTTTGACTGACCACATCTTTAGCAGCGCCACGCCACTCCGGTCTGTCAGGGTTGTGTTTCCACGGTTGAGTTTTGTGGATGGGTCCAGCTTAATATGCAAGACAAAAGGCTGGTGATATTTTTAAGGCAGTGAATAGGGGATGTAGAATTTTGCTAGTACGAAGGCTACGTCTTCTTTCAGAAATGCGCTTATATAGCTATAAAACCTATTTCTTAATATTAAAAAAAGATAAATGTGATTCATATAACAATGTTTCCCTACACAATGTAGTGTTTTGTTACACACACAAGCAATGCCTTAAATTCACAACAATTGTCAAAGACGGACCTGTGATTGCTGCAATTCCTGTTGAAATGGAAAAGTAAAAAATAAAATGATCCAGGTCATTGTACCCATTGCTGTTTTTAAGTAATGGTGGTATAAGTCCATAAAACGTATTTTTATTATTTAGAATTCTCAAAAAAAAAAATTAAAAGAAAGACTGTGTGTGTGTGTGTGTGTGTGTGTGTGTGTGTGTGTGTGTGTGTGTGTGTGTGTGTGTGTGTGTGTGTGTGTGTGTGTTACTTGTCTTGTATAACCACATTTCACCCCACTCATTGCTTTGCTGCCTATATCATCAGGTTGGTGTACCATGAGTTGGTTCTGACCACAAAGGAGTACATGCGGGAGGTGACCACCATTGACCCCCGCTGGCTGGTAGAGTTTTCACCAGCCTTCTTCAAAGTGTCTGACCCCACGCGTCTCAGCAAGCAGAAGAAGATGCAGCGCCTCGAGCCACTCTACAACCGCTATGAAGAGCCAAATGCTTGGAGAATCTCCCGTGCCTTCCGCAGGAAGTAGTGCTGTACCCGGTTGGAAGAAGCGCTGTACGCGGTTGGAAGTAGTGCTGTACGCGGTTGGAAGTAGTGCTGTACCCGGTTGGAAGTATTGGTGTATCCTGTTGTCATTTCACTCGGTCACACCACAGCAACATCAAGTAGGAGGCTGTTAATAACAGCTGGTTGAAAACATTGGGCTGTTCTTTGCGTTCCAACATATAGCTTCATGTTTTGAAATCATTTCACATTACCTGCCTTACATAGAAATAAACTATTCCCTTGTTTAACCTAATAGTTTGATTTAATTGTGATTTACTTAGATGTCCAGTGTATACATTAACTAAAAGATGATTATCATTGTATACATTACCTAAAAGATGATTATCAGTTAAACCCTTATAGTAAATGACTGCTGAGTCAATAAAAAGGACACTGGAAACTGTACAGCTAGGAATCTGCTTCAACAGTGAAAGTCTGTTTTTGAAGACAATGCTCAATGTCAGATTTGTTTAGAGATCTCAATTTATTTTATATCAAAGGAGATTGATGGGAGTTTAGTTCAGCAATGGCCAGAACTGTGCTTTTTAGATGATGGAAATTTATTCAAACTGAAAAGATGACTCCGTCCAGTGAAATCCAATTTTTATCTAAATGGCCAAATTATCTTCATTAAATATTGATAGTCTGGTCTGATGTGTTTGCCTTCTTACTTCAATAATGTAATTAAACTTTCATGATCGGCCACTGATAGACATGCAGTACAGACAAAAAAACGAATTGGCTTTTACGATAAACAAATCAGGTGAGATTTTCACTTTAGCCCAACTATAGAACTGTACAATACAGACAGATTGTGTGTCATCTAGCCAGATTTGCTAACACCATAAGTAGGCCATGTTACATAATAACTTGACAAAATCAGAGAAAATATATTCTAATTGGAACAGCTGATGTGCTTCTAAAAAATTATAACAACATTCATGAAATAATTAGTATGTGTTTAAATACTATATAAGTAGACCCATTATCCAGGATCTCTTAACTGACACCGTCTGGTTTTTAAAGCTAGCCTATTTTAAATCTTTAGTCAGTTAGATGTTCAATTTCAGCTGAATATCCCAATAGTAGGAGACAAACAGTCTGTGCTATGAGCATTATTAATATTAGTCATGTTTGCTTGTTGACCTAAGGTTTGACTGAAGATTAAGGCACTGTGTGAACTAAGAAATGTCACTGACATGTTTGTTAACCTAGTGTTTGAAGTTCATTATTTATAAATTGCTCTATAATACCACTTATGTAGCTTTTCCCAGTGTATCACACTTATCAGAGGAAGCAATCAATGTCTTTGTACATAGAGTAGTAATAGTGGCTTTATTAAGCAATCTCTTTTAACCACAGTCATGTGTATGGATTGGATATGCCTCATACGTGAAAGGAATGCAGCTCAAAAAAAATTCAAAAATCCCTATTGAGATTCATTTAAACAAAACAAAAAAAACACCGTAGCCCTATATACAAGTGGGTGGGGTGGGCATGTGCAATAGGTGCGGGGGCCAGCGTGTGTTTGGGGATATTATGGGGATCTGGTGGAGGAGTAAGGGGGAAATGGCATTAGTACATGTAACCTTTGGAAAAGGGCTGGGTGCCCATGTTTTGTGGGGCTTGTTCTGGGGGGTAGGAAGCCCCCTCGTCCATGTGGGACAGGGGCACTGTGTCCTCCTCGTTGACGTAGCGATCAAACTCAGCCTTCAGGCTGGGCCGCTGATTGTCGGGAAACGCTAGGGAAATAAGTGCCTCTGGCTCACACACAAACTTGTAAACGTAGCGCTCCCCTGCCACCTGAAAAAAGGAAAATCTTAGATTATTTAATCAGTGTAAAAAATACATTTAATATAGCTACAGTAAAAAATCTAAAAAGGGTTCTAGAAGACAGTCAAAGCAACATTTGAATTTTCTTTCTTTGGAGAATGTAGGAAGTCCTTTTATTAAACTACCGAAAGAAAAGAAGGCTGTTGAACTTTTCTTATCAAAGCCTAGTTTGTACCTTCTGCATTATTCCTTTCTCGTAGTAATACCGCAGAGAGCGACTGAGCTTGTCATAGTTCATGGCTGGACGGTTCTTCTGCATGCCCCACAGCCTGGCCACCTAAGAGGGAGTTAGAAAGGAGGGCGAGTCATGGTTATGCGAGTGTTCAGCTTCATTGGATAGAACAGGCCCGGCGTCATTTACAGGTGAATGAACACAGAGGATAAGGTGTTTTAGCATCTGCTAGAGGAAATTCCTCCGATGTTACTATATCGAATAACATTAGAATTTATGAGAGAAAAGTGAGAAGTGTAATGCTTCATATCCGATAGAAACATGTCAGAGGCAACAAAACTGTTTCTTGCATCAGCCTGCAGACCTCAAGTGGCACCACCAGGGGTCCTCGATGAACCGTTGAAAGCGTCCTGTTGGTTGAGCAAAGTGGCTTATCGTTTCAAAAGCAGGGCGAGTCCCCATATGTGGATTTACTTCCTATTTATATAACCATCACCGCATGAATGCAACCAGGGTCCCGCAACGTGCGGAGTGAAATAAAAATCTAGTACCATGTTGTCAGAGAGCTCAAGGAAGTACATTAATAAAGTACATTTAATTAATAAAGTGCATTTAATAAAATGGTAAATTCTCCTCTCTCCTGCTAAATACAGATGCTAGGAAACATCTCACTTCATATAAGTAGCTCATCACGGACATGTGCTTGAGATGTCAGTGTTGTTGAGGAACTGCCCAACCACTATAGGAAGACTTGATTGTGGAGATGAAAAGAAGGCATGGTCTCCTGACTCAAGTGTCCCAGAGCAGACTACTCCCTTTAATTCTGAGTGCACACTCAACCTTAATTGCGCTTGTAAAACTTGAGTTATTAATTATGTATGTACAGTAATGGGAGTGTCATTGTTTCAGAATCTTATAAATCCTGCTAACCAATAAACTTATAATTCAAATTCTCTCATACAGTGTGTGATTATAGGGGATTTGGTGTAAGGAGTTAATATTAGGTGGTAGAGCTACGCCTCCATTTTGTGTGTGTATATCAACTGTTAGGTGTGGTAAATAATACATGGAGGCTAATGGCGCATGGCAGTTAAGATTAGTGCGTGGTCCCAGAGGAATGGTATAGAAGACGGAGCAATCTGAAACCTTATTCTACAGACGGCACAATAAGCAATAAAGACCTCTTATGTCTGACCCGCAAATAGCCAGTAAACGTAGCCTACTTTTTAACAAAGAATAAACATCCCAAATGGATTTGGGAGATGCTGATACAGTTTCTATTCAAGACAGTGCACAATCAGCATTAACTACTTTTTATGCTAGTGTCTGAACACTCAAACAAGAACTTCGAGCCAAGTTGTACAGTAATACTGCAGTTTAGCCTATTTTATGCACACTCTGCATCTTATGATGGACATACAAACAAAACCATCTAGGGTGCAGTATTTTCACATGATTTTACAAACTTTTAGTTGGGCCAGTTTAATGGCTTGATAGCTTTGATTGCAAAGGGGACCTTAATGAGGTTGTAGATGTAGTTTCACTGTCTCCAGTGTCATTACTGTACATCTAATTACTGTAGGTTGAACTGTACCTCCTCTGGCTCAATGAGTTTGAACTCCATGCCACGGCCGGTCCAGGCGATAAAGTGGGCGTTGCTTGAATCGTCCAGCAGGGCCACCAGGAATTGCCAGAGTTGCAGGGATCCCCGGCGCTGGTAGGGGGTCCCCTCACGAAACACACCCCCACCCTCCTGCTTTACCTCACCTGTAAATGAGCACGTTGAAAGTTAGACACGGCTGTATCTCAGCAGCTACTTTTGACATGAGGCAGCTAACAACAACCATAGTTCTGATACAAAAGCTTGTTTACCAAAAAGAATAAGACATACAGTAATAACTTCCCCCAACCAACGGTATGCACTCCCTCCTGTAAGTTGCTATGGATGAAAGGGTCTGCTAATTTACTAAAATGTAAATCCAATGTGAGTGGGCATTGATTTGTTAATGGTCTTGACATGCAGGAAATTGTGCAGACATATCGTGCCTTGCATTTTGGGACATTGAGACTTTCATAGTAAACAGCTCTTACTCGTAACCTGTACAACAGCTAGGTTCCCATCCATTGCCCTACCATAGCAAACAGTCGCCTTGCTCTTCATGACATAGGAGCTTGGTCCCCATCTCACTCACACGGAAACCAAACCCGCTAACTCAGCTCCAACCACGAGCCTGTTACGCCTCAAAAAACATATTGTTCAGCTACACTATATCAGATCCTACGGGCACTGATAGTGCTGATACCGATACTTGTACTGGCATTGATTATTGTGTGCGATAGGGATTTGATCCCAACTGGAGAATCACGTGATGTGCCTGACCGGTTCTAGTTCTCTTAGAACTGACAGTAGACACCCTGGGTGCCATCATCCATAACCATTATCTGATCTTGCTGACACCCAGTGAGGTGAACTGGAGTGCGTGAGGGTGATCGCTCCAAGACCTGAGCTGACTCCTGGAACGTACGAGTTGTAAGACTGACCTTCGAATTTCTCCGGCACAACCCGCGAGTCGTTTTCAAAGAGGTATCCTGTAAAACACGAAGAGTATTGTTATTAGTGTGTCAAGTTCTATTTTGTAGCCTTCAAATACTATGCCAAAGCTTCAATAGCTACTAATATTACTGGTATACAGGGTGTATAATACTTTTGCAATACTTAAGGGTGCTATGTTTTTTTACCTACAAATGTGTTTAAATTCTACATTTTAGTCATTTAAAAGATGCTCTTATCCAGAGCAGCCTAGAGTAGTGGATGTATAGATTTTTTAACTGGCCTCTCCATGGCACTTAACTCTCAAACCTGGTGATACAAGTGAAATGCTCGTCCACTCTTACTACATGGAACAAACATAATATACAGTTCTGTAAAAAAAATTTGAGACCACTGAAAGTTTTTCTTAAATCAACCGCATTGAAAACCTCTAGAATGCGATTAAGGGGAAGATGGATGGTCACAAGCTATCAAACAAAGCCAAGCATATTATTAGCATTTTATGCGCATATAGTCAGCCAACATCAAGGTGAAATACTGGTGGAGAGCATGTCATGATGCATGAAAGTTAATTATTATTAGACTACTAAGTATTGATTTCTGAACTCTTCCTAAGTTAACACAGTATTGTGTCATTTAAATATGAATAAACATATTTTCTTTGCATTATTCTGAAAACACTGCATTTGTTTTTTTGACCAATTGTCATTTTCTGCAAATAATTGCTCTGAATGACAATATTTTTATTTGGAATTTGGGAGAAATGTTGCCAGTAGTTTATGGAATAAAACAAATGTTCATCTTACCAAAACACATACCTGTCAAAAGGTACAATTTTGCAGTGGTCTCTCTATTTTTTCCTGAGCTGTATACCCTTTAATTATTGAAGCAATAAGGCAAAATGGGGTTTGGTATAAGACACAGCACTCAGCTGTGGTGTATTACACAATAAATTACTAAGAATTATGTCACACCATAGGTATAGGGTGTCATCAAATCTGGTTGGTTTGAATGCTGATAGGCTGATCGCCGAGGTATGTGAGACCATATACCACGGGTATCACATAACTATTTACTTGTCTTCTGTTAATAAAATTGGTAACCAGTTTCTAAGAACAACAAGGCATCTTGGGGGTTTATGATACAGTGTATTGCCAATATACCATGACTAAACACTTTGTTCTTAGTGGTGGTATATTGGCAATATACCACACCCACTCGGATTGCCTTATTGAATAAATATGCCACAGCTTTCAACTAAGCACTCAGGATTTGAACCTCAAGGTTTATTATAAGAAGCTTATTTTAATTGTTGTACCCAATCCAAACAAAGAATATATCCTTGTTTTCCACTATTTGTAAATAAAGCAAATGCAATATTATGATTAGGTATGACATGATAAGAGAATTGGTAATGTAACCAGGACTCCAAGGCTAACAGCCCAACTCTAAGTGTAAGTAACCACAAAGTCTGGCAACCAACAGCCAATCAAAAAGCAGCCAGGTTATAAGTACTGTATACATTATATGGCATTTGATTAAAATGGCATTGTTTAATAACAAATATAAAGATCTAATAGCATAAAGCTTTCTGATTGGTGGGTACAAACTATTTTTGATGTGTGTTATTTATTTCATTACTGTACTTTAAAAGACGAATGTAGCGTATGTAAACCACTTCTTTAAAATATTCCTTAGTATTGGCTGTTTAAAAATCATTCTTTGTTTCTCACTTAAGGAAATGATGCTGGATAAGAAGTAGAATGACCAAAAATGGTGAAAAACAAAGGGTGTGAACAAGAAGATTGTTTTGCTTTTCAAAGGGCAAAATACGTATGTCTTTTCCAGAAGTAATATTTATGTAGGGATTCTTGAGGCAGAAGGAAGGCCTATGCCAACGGAAACATACATTCACCACCAGTTAGCCAATGGAAATAAAGACACTCTGGGCTGGTTAGCAATTGACCGCAACGCTACAGGCAGTAGCCAAGTTCAATTTAAATGAATGGAAGAGGAAGATCTGGTAGAGATACACAACTTTGAATGCCCTTGCAGAAACGTATGAAATTTCAGCATTGAATTTGACAATATGACTCTTCAGGCAATAAATCTGACTGTTATGTAAAGATAGTGCTCATATGAAGCCAATAATTATCACACAGATGTTTAGCGCCTTTGTAAAGCATAACAGAAATCACCCAAATGGGCCTGATCAAAATTTTACATACCCTTGAATATTTGGCCTTGTTACAGTCACACAAGGTGACACACACAGGTTAAATTGGTAATTACAGGTTAATTTCACATGTGGCATTTTATATTGCAATCAATGTCTGTGTAGAAATAGTCAATGAGTTTGTTAGCTCTCACATAGATGCACTGAGCAGGCTAGATACTGATCCATGGGGAGCAGAAAATAACTGTTAAAAGACTGTTTAATAAGGTACTGTAACTGCATAAAGTTGGAAATGCATATAAAAAGATACCCAAAGCCTTGCAAATGCCAATCAGTTCTGTTCAATCACTTTTTAAGAAGTAGAAGATTCGGGGATCTCTTGAGACCAAGTCATGTAGACCAAGAAAGATTTCAGCCAAAACTGCTAGAAGAATTGTTTGGGATACAAATAAAAACCCACAGGTAACCTCGGGAGACATACAGGCTGCTCTGGAAAAATACCTCGGGGGTATTTCATTAAGCCGGTTTAATGAAAACTCAGAGTTCTTTCACTCAGAGGTAATGGATCTCTGGGTTTATGATTTCAAAAAGCCATGCCATGCAAAATCACCAGTGTTAAATCAACCCTCAGTGTTTATATACTTCGCATTGGTGCTATATAAACACTGACAGTGTTAATTTAACACTCTCATGGTTGATTTAACACTGGTCATTTTGCTGTGTACTCTGTGAATCTATTCAACTAACCTCCCTGAGTTTGTCGTACTCTGTAACTGAAACCGCCATCTCTACTTAATAAAATTAAGTTGACTTTTTGCATAGAATTGGTATGTTCTGTAGTTCCAACAAGCCAAATCTTTGTCGAAACTACCTAAAATCGTATTTCAAGTAGCCTAAGATTTGGCTTGTTGGAACTGCATAAAATATTATGCAAAAAGTTGACATAATTAGGTAGTTTTTTGTCTGTGTACTCTGCAGAAATCTCCTTTTCGTAAGGATGATCAGGTAGTTTTTTATATAACACTGAGAATATCTCCAAGGTAACCGTCTGCAGACTGTCAGAAATGTTACTCTTTGCACTACAATGGTTACTCTACAGGTTTGTGGTGTTCCCAAGTCACAGACTGACAAGAGCCATCAAATAAGGATTCTACAGAATTGCATGTATCCGTCAAAGCAATAATTTATTTGGTATTAAGTTTTAAGACTTTGAGCATCAAGTGGTTAATTGAATATATTTCAGGGTTTCCAGGTGTGATTGGCTGCATAGATGACACTCATATTCATATCAAATCAATGATCTAGATATGATCTGTACCACCCTGCTGATGCATGAGATGGGAAAGCAGTTAGAGATTCAATATGCTACAATCATTTCTAATTGACACCTTCACTTCCCCAGTGCCATACAAAGATAAACAAATTGTTACCACCTGTTCTGAAACCGTCAACTCTGAGTTTGACAACTCAGAGTCAGTCAACCCAGAGTTTTGGTTTCAACTCAGTTTATTAACCCTGCTTTTTGAAATACCCCCATTGACATGACTCACAGCTTCTGGCACACTAATTTGGAATGACGAGACCAAATCAAGCTCTATGATGACAACCATAAGCGCCATGTTTGGAGAGGGGTCAACAAGGCCTACAGTGAAAAAAATCAATGGGGGTGTGTGCGCTCTAAAGTCACAGGGAACCTTGTGAAAATTGATGGCAAGATGAATGCAGCATGTTATCGGACAATATTGGAAGACAATTTGCATTCTTCTGCATGAAAGCTGCACATTGGACACTCTTGGACATTCCAGCACAACAATGACCCTAAAAACAAGACCAAGTTGACCCTCCAGTGGTTACAGCAGAAAAATGTGAAGGTTCTGGAGTGGCCATCACACTCTCCTGACCGTAATATCATTGTGCCACTCTAGGGAGATCTCAAACCTGCAGTTAATGCAAGGCAACCAAAGACTTTGCATGCCCTGGATGCATTTTGCCAAGATGAATGGGCTGCTATACCACCTGCATGAATTTGGGGCCTTATAGACAACTACCACAAACGACTGCATGCTGTCATTAATGCTAAAGGGGGCAATACACTGTATTGAGAACTGAGGGTATGCAAACTTTTGAACAGGGGTTATTTAAATATTTTTTGTTGCCATGTTTTGGTTTATAATTGTGCCATTCTGTTATGACGTACGGTTGAATATGACTCCTATGAGAAATAAATTAATACATGTTTTGCCTGCTCACTCATGTTTTCTTTAAAAATGGTAAATCTATTAACCATTCTCCAGGGGTATGCAAATTTTCATCACAACTGTATACAGTATGGCCTTACGTCAGTGTAATCAACTGTTCTTGCCACAAATGTCTGGGAATAAGGCCTACGGGTATAGTCTGATTGACCTAAGTGTCTATTTGGAAATGAATTCCAGTTTAAAGATGTTTTTACCTTCATTGTTGTGCTGTGGGTTGAAGTAGCTCTCGTTGTGTTGGTAAATGGAAGGACACCCGGGCACATCTAAAGGCAAAAACACACAAGCACTAATGGTCAATGCAGTGTATCTAAACCATCAAAGCTTTTTGAGTGTACAGATGGGTTTCCATCCTCAGGCTAAATATATACAATGCCAATATCCACAGGGAGACAGAGTATTAATGTGCATATTTTAGTTGGATCGTCTCGAGTTCAGCAAGGACAAAATCTCCATTTGTCATAATATCGCTTGTCTCTGGGTGTGTTTTTAGGCCATGAGCGTCTACTGGGGGACGGTAACACTGCTTATAACGTGTGGAGAAGGGATGCAGGAGGATAGGCTTGCAGTGTCTGCACTCCAGACCAACCCCTAACTGACATTACACTGCACATTGAGGGGACCTTAACATCCAAGTCATTCAGCAGGCGATCCTATCCAGAGCAACATCCAGTAGTGGATTCATGAATTCCGTTTCTTACTCGTCCCGCCGGGGGATTCAAACCCTGGCATTGCAAGCAACCAGCTGAAGCACAAATAACCCTGTTTTTATATTTACATTTTAGTACCTAAGCAGACACTGTTATCCAGAGTAACTTTGAAATTCAATCAGAATAAAATGTTTTTATAACATTTTGTATATTGAAACACGTTGGGCAAATTATGTTGCAATCATAGAAAATTATGATTTATATGTTTCTCCTTGCTGCTAATTGTGGTGTTATAGTTGGTGAGAAACTCTTGGTTCCTACAGAGCGTGGGTCTGTGAGTGCGAGCAGATATACTGGTGTTTGTTGGAGTGGCTGGACGACACCAGAGTGAAAGGTGCAGCAACCCTGGTCTCCTGCGTCTCTGGGTGACTCACTCCTGGAGAATGCAGAGTGCCGTGGCGGTGATAAGATGTCGATGGGAAAAATCAGACCCACCATTCCAGCACCAGCACTCTATCACACTGTAAATAATATCAGTGCCAGCCAGGGCAGCTTGCCCAGTGGAAGGGAGAGATTTGGAGATTTGAGGCAAGAGCCACAGGGTCAGTTGTACGCTGGCTGGTGTAGCTGCTTTTGTAGCCATTTTGTGTGTTTTATACAATGCAAGTGTGGTGCAGATTAGTTCACTAGAGTGACATTTGAATGGAGACGACTGTATTCGCCAGTCGGACGCAAAACTGCTATCCGTGCATTTTAGTCATGTTTTAGGGGCCTTGTGCTTATCAAAACAGGCAAAACAGCTGGCTAGTTCATATCTGTGGCGTATCAGTCAGACCGGCCCAGCGGTCTCCCAAATTCTACTCCTCTCACAACAGACAAACAGCCCATTGTTGCTCCTTCTAACTCTAAGGCTGTTACATTTCACCAAACATGAAGCTCAACTTGGTGAGCATTGCCTGGCTTCAATCGAAAGATACGGGAATAAAAATGTGGACAGCATGTCTGCGTATCCCAGTGTGTTACTCTATTGTTTCCTGGTTTCAGTGAGGGTGTCTTGGTGGGAGTGTTTTTCCAATGTTCCCACTAGGAACCACAACAAACAGCTCAGCTCCCAGTTGACAGTCAGTCATGTGTGTAATGTCCATGGCTGTATTGTTTTTCCAGCGCTTGTGTTTGTGTAGCATGGCCATAGAACGGCTGGAGCTAGAACCATGAGGGCTAGAACCACCAGGGCTTTGGGGCTGCACTGCTGCTGTGCTACGAGGGATAGGTCTGTTGTTGCCAAGACCCGTCCCCCACCCCACCCACCCAGACACGAACATCCCAGCCAGTGAGAGGTTTGGGTTTCTGCGGCCACGCTCATTTTTCCATTATGAGTTCATCTGCCTGCAGAATAGGAAGCCGCTGCTGTAACCTGACACCGCTGAGTTCTCCACTGGGGACTCTAGCCTTTCCAGTGCCCTCCATTTTCTCAATGAAATTCCTCTGCCTCTCTTTCAGTGAGACCAGGGTAGAGAGAGGGAAAGAGAGAGAGCAAGGAGGATTGTGCTTGGAGGGGGGAAAACTGTATTACAGTCAAGAGTTGAGACCTTTTTTTCAGGGAGTTGACGGGAGGAGTTTAAAGGTAGAGGAGGGGGAGGGCAAAGCTATAGCAGATACAGAAGTTTCTGCTTTTGGACATTTTGTTCTAAGGTTAGACATACACAACGGAACATCACAAAGTATTTTTTTAAAGAACTTCTATGGGATTAAGCAAATGCCAGAACGTAGTATAGGATATACACTAAATTCTAACAGTTAATAGTGGTACATATTCACATGGGATTAGGTTGGATTTGTCTACGGGATTAGTTTGGGTATGTGTTCTGTGTCAGGGTTTTGTGATTTATCAATGAGAAATTATGTTCAGTGATTTCCATCTGAGATTAGTTACTCTCGAAAAATACCCATTAGCTTTTATTCTGCCGTCAGGCCCCCCCCACCACCAAGTTGGCCACTTACCGGGCTCGTAGGTGTAGTCGGTCGGCTCCTGTTTCACCATCATGTGGGAAGGAGGGAACCTATGAGGATGGTGGTGGGAGTTCGGGTGGGGATGTTGGTGTGCATGAGGTGCTTGAGGCCCGCGCCCCGATCCGTGCCCTGTGCCGGGTCCCGTCATGTGTGTGGCCCTCTCGTACAGAGGGTCCAGGTATTCCTGCTTGAAGCTCTGCTGCAGATATGGCATACAGGTGTCCGAGTGCTGCCGATGGTAGCCACCCCCCCCACCTCCACCGGGGCCTCCACCGCCACCACCTCCGGCCGGGGCCGAGTGCATCCGCTGGAACGCCTGCCCCTGAGGGGGGAACCCCGGGGGGCACATGTCTACTGATGGAGCCTGATACCTAGAGCTGAGCGAAAGGAAGGAAACACCTTCAATAACCACTGCCTGTTTGTTTTGTCACCTACTAAGGTCTGTCTGTTATGTCACCTACTAAGGCCCGTTACTACTTTACCCTAAAGTGTTGGGTAAAGTAGCTTCTACAGTTACATTCCAGTTACTTGTTGAGTTCACAAGTTTTAGGAAGTCTCTAATTAAGACAAAATGATCAGGTAAATCGAGATCATATCTTACTGGTGACCATGATTGATATTTTCGTTACTCTTTCTATTTGTTTTATAGATCACTCTTAAGATATGAACTTCATTTACATGATAATTTTGTCTTATTTAGAGACTTAAATTTGTGAATATGTAACTGGAATGTAACTGGAATGTAACCTACTATGGTCCGTTTGTTATGTCACCTACTAAGGTTTGTTTGTTATGTCACCTACTAAGGCCCGTTTGTTATGTAACCTACTAAGGCCCATTTGCTATGTCACCTACTTAGTTGGGCATGTTTAAGTATTCACTAGAGTACCTGGGATTCATTGGGTAGTTGTTGTGGCTGGGCAGTGGCTGGGAGGCAGCTGGGGGGTTCATGTTGTAGGCTGTGTTATCGGGCCGTCCACCAGCACCCCCTGCAGGCTTGGGTGAATAATGTTGCTGCATTGGAGACATGGGAGTCCCTGGAGGAACGGAGCCCTTATTGGGTCCTGCAGCCGTCTTCTGCTCGTAGGCACTAAAATACAAAGGATACATGATGCCCAATATGGTTGATCAGTACATGTACTAGAATTGGATTGTTAATAGTGACATTCGTTTTACAGCTCATCAATCCAAACTGGGCTTATGGGACTTAGGGGGTTTCCATGGACCCATGTTGTGGTCAGTAGTTTGTGGCCTGGTCACTCTAAAATGATCGAGGGGATACAGAAAGGTGGGAGACAGGTTGAAGTGCTGGACCAGGGAATTGAACCCCATAGTTAGCTGAGTAGAGTGCTTGCTAACATGAATACCTGGCATAAAGGCACTGCTCTCCATTGGGGTAGGTGAAGGTCTGCTTGTGGCTACAAGACTGGCTGGGGTCAGACCCCGGGCTCTTGGGTTCCTTCTTGATGGTGACTGGTGGGCTGTGGAATGCCACTGCTGGAGAGAATGAAAGATAAAGAAGGTTGGCACACACCGATCTTTTTCCTTTCAGACGCTCTTGTGTCGTCACGCTCAAAAGCAAAACAAATACTTCTGTCCACAAAAGCATCCTTAATACATGCCAGACCGCTTAAGTGACAGTCAATTGAAAACAAGGGATGCAGAGAGGCACTTCTAAACACTTGAGCGTACACACATTCCTGCCATTCATTTGGAAGCCGCTGGTGTCCTTGCACACTTTTTCTTCTATTCTTCAGACACAATGCCAGCCATAACTTCCTTATGCATTCAATACAAAGTCAACCGAAAACCTAAACAATCAAGCTGACCAAGAAATGGTTTCAGAGTGAACCACAGAGAACTGTTCCGGCCTGCGTGATCACTTTGTAAGTGAACCACCATATGTTGTTTCTTTGAAAAGCTACATTACATAATTTCAGTTTAAGAAATATGGTACGTTTGACCTCGCAGGGTCAATTCATGGATATTTCCTGTGTTGCTTTTGTTTGTTGTCCTCAAACATTCTGAGGTATTTGTTACACCAGCCTCCTCCACACAACCAATGTTTTCTTGTTTTCCTTTTCAATCCAAACTCCCCATAAGACATCTATGGGTCTGTCAAGCTCTTCTCTTAATGGAGACCTTTGCTTGAAGGCCACACAAACTACTCAAAATAATGCCTCAAACTGTGCCGTGGTTGTGTTTATTATGCGAGGGGAGGATTTCACCGACTGTACTATACAGGATGTTTTTCTGGGCCCGAGAGTGTAAACAGCAGCAGCTGTGCAGTTCCAGCTGGAGAAGCCTGTGTTTATAAGTGTGTGTCGTGTCGGTGTGTGCGTGCGTGCGTGCCGGACTGCAGTGGGTGTGGAGCTGACAGAACAGGCCAGATGAAACCCGAGACCAGGTAATTACATACTGTCTGTATCCAATTCACAAAAAAAGAAATTCAGACTGTCTGTAAAGGCTGTGAAAGGAAAGACTAAAGCTAACCAACGTCAGTTACAGTGTAGATAGGAAATGGAGAGATGAAAAAAAATGCAAGAAACTGAAAAAGACAGACAGATACACAGACATACAGGCAGAGGGGAAACCCGAATATTTTAGTCTCAACTCTCCCATGACAAAAACAGGCAGGTGAGGAAGTGTTGGTTTAAGAGTGCCATCGTAAAGGATTAGAAAGTCTTTACCCAGATTTCCCGCACAGACACAATAGGATTCCAGAGGCTTCTAAATCCCTCTGCCCGGGTTCCTGCTCGTCAACATGAAGGCCCAGGACTGATGAGTGCTTAATATAACTATAGCAGCTCTGCCTGTATTTGACTGTTTTATTGACTCCCATGCTTTGTGCAATGATCACATGAACCAACCCACGTTCACTCACAGCTCATACTCTTTGTAGACATTTCACCTTGTAATTTGGCCCCACTTCTGGGGAAGTGTCAGCGGCACCGATTCAAAAGAGCGGGTTAGAGAATGAAGCACGGCACTCTTCATTAGTGGGTGGGTGGAGATTTGTGTGTGAGGACCAACTATATTACTTACTTGTAAATGAGCATGGGGTGGTTTTGAGTGTGTGAGCGTATTAATGAAATCCTTATCAAGGAGCTAGAATGGGAGAAATTGGACTTGATGTCTACAATCTAATAAATGTCCAAGAAATTTTATCACAACAATTGTTGATGTATTTGATCAGAGTACATTTGGATTTTTAAAATGTCTGGTTTAAAACCTGTAATAAATAAAACAACATTTGATAAAATTGTTACAGTTGGAATCAAAAGTATTCAACTACACTGCAAATCAGGTTTATTGTCGAAAATGTCCAAACATTCAGCTGTTTGCAATTAACAAATCAAACAAAACACAACGAATGCTTCAAGGAGTATCCCCAAATCAAATTGAAAATGCAACTCATAATAACTTCACCAGTCTCAAAATTAATCAACCACTTGAATAGAATCCCTCACAACAGCTCAAACATGCAAAACAGGTGTTGTCTTAAGCACACCAGATGCAACTAATCAATGGCTTCATTAGTTGCACCAGGTGTGCTTGAGCTGGAACACGTGAAATACCTGAACTGGCTATGGGTTTGTTGAGTGTCACATTTGCCTGCATGTGAGAAACGTGGGTCAAAAGTATGGTTGAAAAAGTTAAGAGACTAGATCATCACCTTTCACAAACCGCGAAGGCACTGATTGTTCCTAGAGACAACATTGGAAGCATAGTTCGCAATGTCAAAGTGAAGGGAATGGTGGTTACACTACCTGGATGGTAGGGCTGTGCAATTAATAGAATTTAGATCACAATTTCACTTTCAGCTCCTAACGATCACAAAAACAATGTAAACGAGAAAAAACTATTATTTTGTACATTGCATTTTGTAAGAACTCGTATATTTGTCTTGTGTTCGAATGACACTCACAAGCGCACTTTTGTCCCTCCCGAAACCGAAAGCTAATCTCCCTCAGTCGTCTATTAAAGACGCATTTTACAGTGTAACTCCATATCCATCGTGCACAAAAAACAACATACTTTTTAGCCAAAGATGTGTGCCCCATTAGCACAGTTGAGAACGACAGCTCTAGAATGGTGTTGCATACCTTGGTACAAGCGTTATAATTTGCCATCTCGTCACCATTTTACCAGAGTTGCTCTGCATGCTTTATATGATAAATGCTGCTCAGAAGTGGCTGATGAGGTGACAAAGGCAGAGTACTGATCTATGGTCTACAGTATTTTATATATTACAGCAAGGTGATTGCGGCAGCTCCATGAGTTTACCTCACATCAACGCAGGTATTGTGTTCGTTAGTGAGCTTATCAGCTTTGTCTGTTTGTGAGTCTTGTTTAGGATATTTTATTTGTGTCCTTGCAGCGTTGTTTACTGAAAAATTGTTCTTCAGTATTAGACTGCGCATCTCTCAGTAGTACATTTAAGCAGTTAATCATGTTCTCGTTCTGTGTTTCATTAGCGCAGGTGTAGTACAGCCATGTATTACTTTTTTTATTATTCTACCGACTGAAGAGCCAGGCTTTGTGAAATGACTTCTATTCAGTAGTTTATTTTAACTGTTATTTGCAGACTTAATTAAGCACAGTGATCGTGCGCACATAAAAAACCTGCAGGCAAAATTAAAAATAAGATACGTTTAGAAGTGTTTATTTATTTAATATAATAAATATAAATAACTTATTTACTAATATAATTGAAATATTGCTGTCTAATCAAGTCCAAACATTCAAACGAACTATGTGTGCTGGTCACCCTCAACAAAGTCATCATCCTGACGTCAGAATTTTTTCACTGTCTTACAAAATCAACAATTGCAAATTTCCAAGGTCAATGAGTAATTGTTTTAAATAATCGTGATTTCAATATTGACTAAAATAATCGTTATTGGGATTTTTTCCATAATCGAGCAGCCCTACTGGATGGGGCAGAAAAAGGAAGCTATCAACGCCTGCAATCAGATTTGTGAGACTAGGGGTTGTGAAATACTCTAGAGTGACTACAAAAGATCTGCAGCAAGACATTGTGGCAACAGGAACTGAGATTTCAGTGAACACAGTAAGGCGCATACTACACGCAGAAGGTTTCCATGCCAGAACTCCAAGATGTACACCACTACTGAACCAAAAACACAAGAAACATTGGCTCCAATATACTCAAAATCAGCCACAGAGTTTTAGGGATTCTGTTCTGTGGAGCGATTAAACAAAAACTGGATGGACCACCGGTATGTCTGGACAAAGAAGAATGAAGCATATGCTGAAAAGAACACTCTGCCGACAGTCAAGCATGGTGGTGGCTTCGTGATGCTCTAGGGCTGATTTGCATCCTCTGGCACAGGATACTTGCAGTGTGTCAAAGGCAAGATGGAGTCATTGAAATCCTAGGAGAAAACATCATGCCGTCTGTGAGGAAGCTGAAGCTTGAAGTCCTGTCAGATTCTACAGTGGCCATCACAGTAACCTAACTTGAACCCAATAGAAAATCTCTGGTGGGATTTGAAGAAGGCAGTTGTAAGCAAACCCAAGAATATTACTGCACTCGAGGCCATCATTGCCCATAAGGCTGGTGTCTGGCTATGCATCTTGTTTGCAGCAGGTCATAACAGCAAAATGGTGTAAGTACCAAAGATGCTTACCATGAAGGGGCTGAATAATTTTGAGACAGGAGAAGACATTTTTATTTGCATTTGCAGTTGAATTTGAGGAAACCACTAAATAAAGCAAATTTGCAATAACGGTTGAATCATTTGCAACTGTAGGTTGTTAAGGTTAATCCAAAGTGTAATGACATCAGATGTGACTAAATAAAGTTGGTGGGGTCTGCGTGGCGTAGCGGGCTAAGTTGCTGCATTGCATGACAGTCTACGTCACGATGGGTTCGAGCATGACCATATGTTCTCTGACTTTTCCCGGGCCTCCTGCACGAGGCGGCGCAAAATTGGCATATGCTGCCCAGGATTTGGTTTAGATTCAGGATTCGGGCGCCTGTAAATTGAATCGCGGCAGTATAGTTGGTGATTGTAATCATCCCGTTCATGAGCTACCGAAAAGTCAGGATTTGAGAGGGAAAAGACTAAATGAAGTTATGGCAGTCATATTTAGATATTGGATACCATCGCTCTTCCGTTTTGGTTTAATTTGAGGCCATTTGAACCCAGATCACAGGCTCTGGTTTCCCTCTTAACAACTCTGTTAGGCGTTACATCACCTTTTCTCCAAACTCCTCATATTCCAAATAGTTTTTATTTTTTTAACACAGAGAGGTGGTGAACTTAAACATGCTCTGTGTATAATGGCCAGGAGAAGTGTTTAGATCTTTATGGACAGATATTGTACACAGTAAGCTGCTCTGGATAAGAGTGCCTTCTAAATGACTAAAATGTAGGCACAGTGATAACTCATAGACAGCCTTGTCTGTCCCATTTCTCTTTGTATTTGGACTG
This sequence comes from Umbra pygmaea, assembly GCA_016801145.1. Taxonomy (NCBI): domain Eukaryota; kingdom Metazoa; phylum Chordata; class Actinopteri; order Esociformes; family Umbridae; genus Umbra; species Umbra pygmaea. Next base: position 41,139 of record JACXGM010000306.1, read on the forward strand.
GGTTTTGGGGGTAATGGAAACGTGTACACATCCTGACCTGGTGTAAAATAACGATAATAACAATGGGCCGATGGGCTGTTCCACTGACATGTGGACTAAAGAGAACTATCAGGCCTGTGGAAAGTGTTGTTCTCATAATGAAAGTTCAACATTTTATTCCTGTGATTATTTTTCAAATCTCTGACTCACACTTTCTAACAAACATCATAACGGTGAATCCTCTAGATGCACTCTGCATTTGTCCCAACAAATTTACAGATGATGCAGTATCAGTTACGCTTCACACTGCCATCTCCAACTTGGACAGGAAGAATACCAATGTGAGCATGGGGTTCATGGACCACAACTTGGCAATTAACACTATAGCTAACATAACATCCTCCAAGCTCAACACTAAAGCTCAGGGCGCCTGGACTGAACACCTCTGCAGCAGGGTTGTTGACTTCCTGGTGCACAGCCCACAGTCGACAGCATGTGTGTGTGTATGTTTGGCCAACTGTCAAAAACATTTCTGCTGCTTTTACCCCAAAAACGAAAAAATTATTACATAAACCTAAATGACCCATGCCCCCACCCACGGCACTCCCTGTAGCCAAGTTATTCATAACATTCTTTATTTTATCCTTATGTTAATATTTTCTACTGTTTTCCATGTTTTATTTACTTTTATCTATACGTGAGCATTTAATTGTAGTCTACACCTGTTGACAACCGAGCACATGACATTTGATTTGGACAGCGCTTTTAGGCAGAATGACCAGCAATGGTGGAGCTTGGTGACGTTACATATGTAAATGGTGGAGCTTGGTGACTTTACATATGTAAATGGTGGAGCTTTGGGGGGAGGATGTGGGGTGAAAGGTGATGGTCATGGTTGACTGCTTTAGGAAGTGGACGAATCATTATGTAGGGGGCTATTCAGTCATCGCCCGCCACAAACAAATCTCTGGACCACAGACCCCCACCTACTCACCCTCCCTTCCCTGTCCACACAATAGGGCCCTCAGCTGGGACATATGGAGACACAGTTGGGAAGTCATCTTGATTGAGGAGCCACAAGAAACTTATTTGAAATGGGCAATCCTTCTGAGCTTTAGGACATGAAGTGCCACTTTACACCTAAACAGATTCATGATTCACTTTGGTGTAGAAACCTTTAATGAAAAAATATGGTATAATCTCAACTCAGTATTTTGTTCAGTTTGTACAGAATTTTAGGAACAGATTTCGAGCAAATGTTAACAAAAAATGTGTAACAGCCATGAATAAATGACAACTAGGAAACCCCTTGTAAACTCTGAAGTTTATTTTATACAGAGCGTTTCCTACCATTAAAGTTTGATCTTGTTCTCATCCAAGCTGAACTCTGTAAGAAAGGATCTGGAGAGCTTTACGTTGGGCTGTTTATCTGGGATGGCCAAGTCTTAGTATCTGGAAGTCTGCAGGCGGTGACAGCTTTTGTACCTGCCAGCCAGCTAGACAGCAACGGAGCTTCCCGGTGACATATCATGCTGGTTAACTTATCTCAGCTATGAATGTAAACCTTTATTGTAAACTATTATCATAGGTAAAGAACGGATGGAGATGTGTTGAAGGAAACAAATCCAGAGGAGCTTGCTATAGCCAATTACATATATGGGCAACTGTCACTGGACTTTTCCTTGATAAACTGTTCCTTTATCCTGTGTCTTATAGTTATATAACCTCCAAGTGCTCTACGCCCTAGAACAGCTGTAGTGGAGAATGGAGCAATGATTTCTTAAAAGCTGATAGACAAAGACAGAGATAGATACACGGGTCACCACTGGCAACTGATCCCACCTATGAAACATCAATAAAAACAAAAAGGATGCCAATTGTCAGACTGCCTATAAATGTTAGTAGGGAAGTTATTGATTTCTGGGATATCTATCCTCTCTCTGAATGCTGTCTGGCTCCAATGAGGAGTGTAGATGTGAAATGTTTTATGTGTGCGAAAATCAATATCCCATGTATAAATAAAGTACACAGACAGAAGGATAAAGATAAAATATTTGATACTGCTTATTTTGACAGGACTGATTTCTGATTCTGAATGATATTTTTGTCATCACAAAATGTTCAAATATGTTTGAAAAATTGGCCAGATAATACATCCATACAAATGTGTCTTTTTCTAATGCATTCCACACATTAAAGTCCTATATATTTCAAAATTACCACAAATATTGCACATATCCGAATGCATTTCTAAGTAAGAACTAGTGGTTTTGGTTCAATTCAACCATACCAGTGTTACATTTGTATTGTTGTTTTATTACAATTTGATTTGCTTTCTAATCAAACTATTACAAATTGTGCTGCTAACAAGAGCTTGTACCGGTATGCATTTCTCTGTAAAATGCACACATGTTGAATCCGGCACGTGACAAAAACTTAATTCGGATTCTGCTCTGTCATGACATGCTCTACCAGAACCATCTGACATGCAGTACCGGAACCATCTGACATACAGTACCGGAACCATCTGACATACAGTACCGGAACCATCTGACATACAGTACCGGACCATCTGACATACAGTACCGGAACCACCTGACATACAGTACCGGAACCACCTGACATACAGTACCGGAACCACCTGACATACAGTACCGGAACCATCTGACATACAGTACCGGAACCATCTGACATACAGTACCGGAACCATCTGACATACAGTACCGGAACCACCTGACATACAGTACCGGAACCACCTGACATACAGTACCGGAACCATCTGACATACAGTACCGGAACCAACTGACATACAGTACCGGAACCATCTGACATACAGTACCGGAACCAACTGACATACAGTTCCTGAACCAACTGATATATAGTTCCTGAACCACCTGACATACAGTACTGGAACCACCTAAGTCGGTTTTCCATTAGAGGGGCAGGCGGTGCCATACCACACCAATCACGTTTTGGATTGTGTTTCCATCTATCCCCAGCCGGCATGAAAGCAGACTGAGTTGTGCTGTATTGGAGGAGAAAGATACCAATTGAGATGTGCTTTTTGTTAAGTAAATCAGGTGCTGAAGAAGGTACTAAATTTGATTTGAGTGTTACTTGTACACTTGTATGTAGCATTTATTTTGTCAATGAGATTCACTGTTATGTTAATTGTAAAAATTCTCTATTTCTTTCAACAATACTTTTTGCTACTGCTAGTAAGTACAAAAGACAAGCTTCTGATTTGACCTTGCAGAAATGAAGCTGAAATCCAATACTGACATTTTATTTAGAAAGCATGCTGGCCTGCAGCATTGGAAGTACGGTGCGGACGGTGGACACTCCAGTGGGATGGTGCGTCAAAAGCCGCTATTTAATGTGTTCCCCATCATTGAGAATAGGGAGAGCCAATCTAGTAGGAATTCAAACTGGCGCATGGGAGCATGTGCTGCACATGTGTGCCTCTCAGGTCAGCGACCAATCAGAGAGCGAGCAGAGAGAGCGAGCAGCAAACTGACAACTCAGCATTTCTGAAAGCCAGCACTGAGGACTAGAGTGTCCCTGGTATCTACGTCCAAGCACTGCTGCTTCGTCCATTTAGCCATTTAGTGTCTCCTATCTGATTTACGGGTCACCCTTTCTGATCGGATAATGCCTTTTGTGACTTGGCTTCCTTGAATATTTAGAACATTGTTGTCAGACCCGTCAAACAAGGCTAGCAAGATTGATGGAGAGCATGGTAGTCAACAGGAAGCTGTTGGACAGTAAAGCGATGTGCCTTGTCCTTTTATGTCAAACTCAAATTGATGGATGAGATTTAAAAACTTTTTAAGATGAATGGAAGTGTTTGATGTATGTTGTAATTATTTTATTAGATGTAGCTCTAAATTATATTGCATAACAGGATGTGGTGGACAAGAATAACTCAGTGCATATGACCAGAGAGTGGAATGTCACATATTCCTGTAATTGAGTATCACTTCTCATTTCTACGGCATCTCATTTTAGCTGGATTTTGTTTGATTGAATGAATTCCCCGCTTATGTCATAAATACAATGAAAATAAATGGCCCCATAATTTGAATTATGGTCAAAATTTATAAAAATATATTCTTTGTATGATATAAACATCTGTGGGCTAGCTATTGCGGTCATTGGGCTGGTGACATGTTTTGAAGATTTACAGGTCTAATATTCTGAAAGTTATTTTAGAGTTTATTATATAAATGAATGAAAAAAGAAAACCCTACATACATGTGCATGTTTGAAATAGTGTATCCCTCAGGTTGATGTTATGAATGTGTCCACCTTTAAGTATTACTAAGATGTTTGCTTATTAAACTATTATTTTTCTTATGTTTGTGGATTTCAGTGTGTCTAAATCCAATGCCACTTGGTGTAATTAAAAAAAAATGTAAGAGAAATTACATTGTACGCAAAATTCTCACAATTCCATTTTGTTTTGAATATATAGCCTCTATTTCAGAAATTCCTAATTTATTTATAATCTCAAATAGGTGTCACCCATCATTGTCATAAAACATGAATATGACATTATTACAAGTATATAACTGTAAATCTAGAATTTAAATCTGTAATTATGTTTGTCATTGTTTCTAAAGTCACACACTCTGGAACCACGTGTACCCGGTGACAGGGATTCGAGCCCGGCCACGGTCTGTGCATATCTGTGAAAAATCTGTAAAATGTACTGGTAATTTGTTGCCAGTAATCTTTCAAATATTTTACGGACATTTACTTCAAGGCAATAACAGGAAATGCTTTATAAACACAGTAGATTTCCGTTACAAAGTAATATCAACTCAGTGTGTTAACGGACATTTACTGTATTTGTAAAGTATTTCCTGTTATTGTCTTGAAGCAAATGTAATTAAAATAATAGATAATATACCAGTATTTTGTACAGTTTATTTACTGAACAGTTTTTAACAGTGTGGCCTTCCATTCTGTCTCCTACATACAGTACCTGTCTCCTCCTACATATAGTACCTGTCTCCTACATATAGTACCTGTCTCCTTCTACATATAGTACCTGTCTCCTCCTACATATAGTACCTGTCTCCCTAGCCTATGCTTCCTACTGTACTCTAATAAAGACAAAAAAATATACCCCAAAAAATGTTTTTAGAAGAAAACCTACGTACTTTCTTTATCTGATGCTAATATACTGTTCTTAAGAACAATTACAGATAGGACCTGCAAGAGCAGCTAAGGGGCAAAGAAGTAGCTTTTCAAGCTGGACATAACTGTAAATCTATCTAAGTGGGTGTGTGCATGTGACTTCCACGTTCATTCTCTGGGAAAGTCAAGGAGTGGACACAGGATTTAGCAAACTCTGCTCTTTCAGTGGTCCCTGCCATGCATTGCTTTTTTCTCAATGAATTAACCTAATATTGATTAGCACTCATGCAGGCCCATGTTATTGATTATGAGAATAGTGTATTATTAAAGAATGTTTTACTGCATTTTAAATAACAGCAGCTGGACAAGGAAAGATAATCAAAGTACACCCAGCAGCTATAAAGTCAAAGTTAAATCAAAGTTAGAAATAGCTTTGAATTGACAAAAACCATGAATTTCATTTGATTAATGACACATTTTCCATTGTACATCTCCCCAGTGGTGTTTTATAAATGTCCATTGACCGGCTATAAATCTATCTCCTCCACTGTGGTTTAGTGGGCACAATACATTTACATGCCAATCGCAGGACAAGCGGGACGTTCCATATCAGAAATTGAGGAGGGGGGTGTAATTAATGTGGCACAATATTGACTCTTCACTCTCGATCCCTCAGCCCCCAATATAGCTGTCCCCTCTTAATGTTTAATGTGCCAATCGATCACCCACCCACCCACTGTTACTGAAATGATATAATGAGCTGCCGCTGACCTGGTAGATATCCATCCAGTACAGAAGTGAGAGGGACTGGGGAGGAGACGGGGGGGGACCAGGCTTTATCTTGACTGAAGGAGATAACATGCGCCGCACTGACTCCCCATTAAGCCTTAGTTGAATGGCGGACTGGACACCTTCCCGTAATTATCGGAGCACATGGCACATCCACAGATCCTCTGGACCTATCACCCATGTCCATCTCTCCATTTCTGCATTCTCCATGTTGCCCGCCCACTTTTGAGTGATTGGGATCTCAATCCTGGTACTCTGCAGGCTCACGTGTGTCTTTCCTGACATAGCCACACTTTATCTCTATCTATTCATCTCTCATCCAGCTCTCCCTCTCTCTGGGGAATCTTTAGGATCAATAAAGCTGCCTAGTCCAATCCGCACACAGCCTGATCTGTGTCAGTAAGTCACCGTGACCGTCAGCCAATCTATCTTAAAGTTATATGTATGCGGTGCTTGTAACACTGAGCAAACCAGACTTGTGCTTAGCCAAACACACTGGCGAGGAACGTTTGGCAACGGGAACTGAATGGCTGTGTACTTGAATGGAAATGTTTGGTTAGTTTTTTCCGGGTTCAAGCGAAAAACTTTTTTTTTAATTCTCCGACATTAAAATGAAACTAGTATGATGTTATTTTGTGATGCTTGCTTTTTGTGAGTTTTGAGTTATTGATGAATTTGTAGCTGGCTTGTTGTTATCTGTTCTCAAACCTGTCTGCATCTGGACACTATGTTTTTATGCGGCTCTTGCCTTAGTAAGAGAAAACATTCCAGCTGCAAAGAACGTCAAAGCAAAGGCTTTCCCTAAGCGTGCACGCATGCAAAAAAAACACTTTGGAAAAACAAAATGTCACTTTACTTTTGTGAATGAATCTATAACTGAATGAAAACATAAGCAGAGACTAAAAGGAGAGAGATACAATATTTAAATTGTTCTTTATTTCTGTTTGTAGTATTAGTAGTAGAATAACAGCCCTCCAATTCATGAATGGAGATTCCCTCCCCTTAACTCAAAGTGCTGCCTCAGCCAGTCTCTGACAACCAGTCCATTCATAAAACTGTGGGACTGAAGTGTGTGTGTGTTTTGCCTGTATGTAGAGTCTGTAGGTTGTGTGTGTTGTTTTAGAGAGAAATGACCCATTCACTCATATAGTCAAACAAATACACACAGACACAAATGCTCAGACACACACTGAGGAGGAATCGTTCTCTCAGACCCAATGGTATCCATGCGTATCTGGCTGTCACCTGGATGTTTTTGCAGACTGTTGCATAGCAGCTGTATTTTGGAAAGTTGAAAACACTGCTCTGCATATTTCTTTTCATTTGAGTGGAGAGAGAGCGAGGAGAGGGAGGGGCTCACCAGTTCACTCTCCCTCCAAACGATTGGTCCGCTCTCTGCCAACGATTAAGCAGAGGAGCACACCAACAACACAAACAATTGTACATTTATGAATGAGATACAACAAATGAAACAAAATGCTGGGAGCATTCATCCTCAACTGGTTTCTCTCTCTCCATCTTCCCTTTTCTCGCTAAAGAACGGCATCTACAGCCACAACTTCCTATATAATTACTACAAGGCCCAAAACTAAACAATCGTCCCACACAGTTCCGAAATCGCTGGATTAGCTCACATCTTGGAACACTCAATGTGTGGAGAACGAGAGAGGGCAGAATGGGAGAGGGGAGAATGGGGGAAAGAGAAAAAGCAGGAGATGGGCGGTAGGCTTGGGGTGTCCAGTTTTAAAATGTGGCTTAGTTTGTACAGCAACAGGAAGAGGGAGGGGCCTAAAAAAACCTTGAAGAGAGGGAGGGGGGTCACAAAAGGGGGTAACGTAGTACTGTAGTACTTTTATGAATGAATACTAGGAGCAAGGGGGGAGACACTTCCTCTTAAACAGTGGAGAACATTTATGAATGGGATGTGCCACTAGGACTGCACTGTACCAAACACAACATAAAGAACATCTGCTTTTCCAACATTTTGTATGTTAGCAATAACACATGTATCAGTTCCTTATTTTAAGGCAATTCTAAAAACTTTAACTTTGACACTAGGCAAAGTGTGGATTTAGATTAGATTAGATTTCATTGATTTCCCTCCTCATAGGCACATAGTTGGAAAAGCCTACTTACAGATTAGATAGACAGTTACCCCCTCAAAAAGATTCTGTCAAACCCTCCAAACTTAAACAAAATTCCTCCAACCTAACTTAAACCTGATTTAACCATTTGGGTTGAGTGCATCACATCACTGTTTAGGGAACAACCATGTTAAAGCTTGAAGAATCATTTGCCTCAAATATACAGATGTAAAGGCCCAGTGTTCACATAACCGTCCTCCAGTGCAACGCTGGAAACAGAGCATGCTTGTTAGCTTTTGTTAAGTGGGACAAGGGAAGAGATGAGATAGATTTACCAGATGTGCAGGTATTGCACAATCCCTTCTTGTCCCCCTCCCATCTCATTCATCTAGCATTCCAGTGTCCCAAAGCCTGGCCCTCTGAATCCCCTCTCTTCGTCCTCTCTCTCTCATTCTTTATTTCACTCTCTCTCTCTTTCCCCCTCTCTCTACCCTCCACGCCCATACAGGTAACGACCTGTCTTGGAAAACAACTGTGTTTGATTTGCTGTGGCGCCTTTATGATATGGCATCAATTATTTTTGTCACAAGGGATTAAAACTTAATTTGCTAGCTTGAAGTTCTTTACTCCAAGCTCCTATATCCTCTGACTTACAGTATACAGGTGTAGTCTATAAATATAGAGTATAGATTCAGTACAAGCCTGCAAAGTGAATTGATTCATGGAATAACACATAACTGGGTGTGGGAACAGATAGGGCTGTTGTCTAACGTTCTGAGGGTTTCAATGGACATACTACCAGTGACAAACACAGACAGATAGAAAAATATCTTTATATCTATGGCAGACTGTCAACTTGGATCTTCTCATCACATCATATGCTGAATAGAGCATCGTCTGGCCATTGAGTATAAACAGCGGGAGCTGTCTGTCATCCTGAGCCCAGCTCCTCTTAGACTGTTGCATATAAGTGAGCTGCCTGTCAAAGTGAAGCCCCGCTGACCCCATGATCATATCAGAGTTAACCACAGGCAACAAGCTGACCGGCTATTGGCTGAACTAGCTCGGGGGTTAAGCAGACATGACCTTTTCATGACCTAGGGTTCATCATCACTTCCTCCTCCTCAGAGAGTAACAATATGGTTCTCTGGGCATGTGTCCCTCGGGTTAAGGGTTTGTCACCGGGACACGGATTAACGGCACACTGTTTACACACAAAGGTGCTGGGGTTGAACAGAGCCAGGGCGGACTCGATTTCTAGTTTCGAAATTAATCACAATGAAATTCACAACTTATTTTCTAGCCTTGAATTATTTTCAAAACGTGGAATTAAGACTTCACCTAGAGAAACTGCACATTTGCCGTTAGATATATAATAGATAATAATGTCTAATTTGTCAGATTGAATTGATTCAGCCATAAGCCTGTGAATGAGTCTGAATGAAAAGGGCAAGGAGGGTCATGTTTGCAAAGAGCACACTCGCCTACAGATCCCGAATCGCTTTGTTTAGACACAAAAAATGAAGCCCATTCAAATGGCAGCCGCACAGTTGTCTAGTGTAGGAATTTGCTTCCCCCCCTTACACCTCTGACATACACAAAGCAGAGTCTTTGTACCTGGACTACGAGCTATCTTTTACTGGTTTCATGGGTTGATCCATTCAGCTTTTCAAAATCATGCAAAATGGATGGAGGAAGACAATGGTAACTTTCAAATTCCCCCATGATGAACATTTCATGTACTGTGGAATTTGTCTGAGATTCCCCATGCAATGATGAGATTTCGACAACCACAGTAGTTCCACAGAAAGCTGAAGTTTCACTGACACACACTTTCTTAAAAGAGATTCATGTATATTTTTAACTTACAGTTTTCAGAGTGGAAATCAGGAACAAATGGTTCATCACTGTCAGGCACTTGAGCTGAAATAAAAAAGAAAGAGAAACCATTGGAGTCTTATGATTTGAACATATACCGGTACTAAGCCTATCTGTTAGCATAGCTACTCATACTGGTCCAGACAAAGCCCTATGCTATGTGAACACTGTGCTATTCTGCTACCTTAGCCTGTCTGATGCTAGTTTGATCACCATATTAAAGATGCAGTCTGGTACTTCTTCAAACTAAATAATATTTTAAACTTCATATTTAGGTCTGGGTGTGTAATATGTTTTTTATATTTGCATAACTGGTAAGTAGAACAACTGTCATTCCTCAGTTGTCCTCGAAACTTCAAGTCCGAAAGCAAGTGGTTTTGATGACATTGACAAAAATCAGCACGTACATGACAGTACACAATATTTGGGGAAAATCTTTGGATAGTGCCACTTTTATAACCAGAGCCAAATATCACGGTCCACATCGTTTGCTGAGCTATTATTTGGAATTCATGCTGTCTAACACCCTGCCAGTGTAGAAGCTCGTCCATAGGCCTCGGCAGGCATGGTGCTCACTTTTTCCTGGCTACATAACTTCCTCAGAAGAACATTCTGGGCCCCTCCTGGTAACGTCAAACTGGTTTGTGAATCTGTCCATAGGTATAATGACTGATCCTCTGACTTGAGGCCTAACAATGGCAGAGTGATTTAAGACCTTAAGACGTGCACTTACAGTAGAGATAGTGTTACTGCTACTATACACTATACTACACTATAGTAACTACTGAATTAAACTGGTAATGAATACATTATTATGGAGATGAAGTTGCCTTCCATTTTAGCACTCATGGATCTCATGTCAAGACACTCAAATGGAATTGTATTGTCTTTCTAGTCATGAACCAGAAAGCTATCTTTAGCCCACATTGATGGGAAATATATTTGTTTTCAGAAGACGTAAGCAGCATGTTAAACTTGTGCATGTTGTTTACTTGTTTTTGTGTGGTTTCGATCACAGTACTCAGCGAGACTAAACAGACTATTTTAAAGAAGGAAGGAACTCTGACTTCTACTCTCTTTCACCCGGTCAGTAGAGCTGGGGGACATTCTTGGACAATCTAGATTCTCTTCCGCTAGTGAAGTGTTCTGGAATTTGTCACCTGCTTTGAAGGCTTTGAGAAATTGTCCTTAAGGTCAAACTAGAGGTGGTATGAAGATGAGAATCTGAGATGGACCACAAAAGGAGCAACGGTCTGGGGCAGGTTTAGGCTGCCACTATTTAGGATTAGCTCTTCTTCATAATTTCACTAGGATGAATCAGTGATGTTTTGTTGAATAATTGTTTCATGAAAACACCAGACAATGTTTTCATTAATATAAAAGCTGGACCTGGTGAAATTAACACTACTGCATTCATTATACTAGATATTTATTTGCAATCACTTGCAATGCAATTATTGGCATTATAGTGAAATGAACCGGATCCTAACATGTAAACTCTAACTGACGGAACTGTCTCAGTCGTTATGCAAAAGTGTTCCATTTGGTAGAGGTTCAGCCGGCTTTAGCAGTATTGTACTACCATGTTTGATGAGATGTTCTGATCTAAATACATTTCCAATATCAATTGTCCTTCCGAGCACGGGAATTTGACACAGACAAAAACAGATTAGTGGACTGCCAACGCCTTATAGGGTGAAAAGGTCAAATTTACCATGAGCTCACTGGCATGTGATTAGCTAAACACGGCTGAATGGCCTAACCCTAAACCCTGCCTGCAGCCTGGGCTAGATACCTTGGCATGACTCCAATTTGAAATGTTCCTGCTTTTTTCAAATGCCTTCACATTGTCTTTTTACTTGCACTTAAGTAGTGGTACATGTCATCTCTTAGCAAACCTTTATTGTTAAATATCGAAAACACCTTCGTAACGGCTAACAAATATATAATTCCACCAAAGTGGATATCAAAGATGTTTATGGGAAACCCAAATCTGAAGATTAATGTTCTTACATTTCAAAATATCTAACTAAAACTATAGCCTAGGCAAAACACTTATTCCGATCAAAAACTGAGCAGGGATAAGTCTAAAGAACTCACAAATAGACAGTGCCTGTGCTGTCCAAGATAAAGACCAAAACCAAAGAACAAAAATGAGGGCCTCTCTTATTTAATCCACCAGCTAAGTCCATAAAGCACAGCAGAGAAACCAAAATATGGGGGGAAAAAGTAAATATGAGATTCAAATCCAATTTAAAATTTCTGTCCTGCTTCCTGTGAGGAGGAAACCGGATGGTCACGTCTTGGAGCATGTTCAGATAAATAACATTGATTCCTTATATAATGTTGCATCCTGTTGCTATACGATAACACTATTAACTCCTTTTAACTTTGCAGTCTTTTTGCCCTAAGGAGAAAAATAAAACTATTTTATGAGAAAGAGCAGGGGCCAATATTTAGTCCACCAGATCAAAACATAAATCATTTCCACTAGTTTCAACATGTCTCAAATGGAACACGTTGGATCCAGCTCAGAAAAGGAAGCGAAAAAAACACATTAAGGATGTCTGAGCGTCAGTGCGACTGGCTTACAGACAAGAGCACAACCCCTGTGCTCATTTAGACAGAGGGACTGTCTGTGTGTGCGTTTGTGTTTGCGTGAAAGTGTGAGCGCGTGCGCTCGTGTATCCGACTTGCTTCCAGGAACACCTCGTCAAAGGCTTTGAGATGCAAGTCAGCACAAGACAGAAAGTGCGTTTATATGAGCGCAGACGCATGCTTCCCTTTTTTTCTTCTTCCAGGCACCTTGAATGACTTTTTTTTCTTAATGGGAGATCCTGGGCGGAGCTTAGAACTCTCAGTCATAAAGTGAAGGCCAATGACAAGACGTGACAAGCTTCTGAACTCTCTCTCCCAACTTTCATGTGTTCTCTATCTATATTTTTCCTCTCTCTAGCAAAGAATTTGCTTCAGTTGCTGAGATTTTACAATGCAGGTGAACACCTTGTAACCACAATCAGTCCCAAAGATAGGCCTCTAATTACTGCAACAGGAAAGAGTTCTGTCAGAAAAGCTCACAAACAAATATGGGTTGTATAACACAGATATTGACTTGGCTGACTTCACCATAGCCACTTGTATTTCCAGTGACCTTCCTCCTCTAACCAAGATGTTAATGCAGTACAACAGCACAACTTATCAACTGCTTTGCTATGCATGTTACCTTTACGGTCAACTGTTGACATATAAAATGTCCATCAAAGGCCTCAGACTTCAGGGTGGCTGTCATTGTTACCTTTCTTATTGGTCTTGGTCCTTTTTTTTTCAGCGATGCATGGTGGTGTGAACTTTTAGTGTGAACTTGCATGACAATAGGTGTTGATGCGTAGAGAGAGAGAGATCATTGTTTGCTGGGCATCATAAACCTTCGTTTTTTCCTAAGAGGGGTGACCACTTGAATGACTTCTGTCCTTTTCACGCTACTGTGCCAACTCGAACCATACTGATTTGGTCTGGGTATTTACTATTCACATTAGCCATTCTCAGTTTAGGCGATAATGGTGGATGTGTAACTAGGTCAAGAGAGCTTGACTTGGTTTAGTGTGAAAAAAGTTATAGTAAATAATACTTGACTTCTCGCAAGGTCTGGTTAGGGATGTTGATCCAGTGTGATACATGATAAAAACGAAGGCTGTTATGGACCATCCCTGACCATCAGAATGTGTTGGAACATAAAGATAAGCTATTTCTTGGGATAGTCATGCAAACAATGCATACCTTTGCAACTCTGTTTCATCACAACATACTGTGTGGAAGAACCTCCCATGTTCTTACAAACATGAGCTTCTATATAGTTTACGTCACTGGCAATACAAGACACCTGTACACATACTGTACTTAAGGACATTTTTTACATAATTTAAAAATTATAAATTTTTTTACTTCTTGTTTTTCACGTGTACATTTTATAGGCCTATATTGTAAAACAGACTTGGGTAGAAACTTCTTTGGGCTGTGCGAGATTCAGATTTTAGACTTTTGTGACTCAAAGATAAAAATGCATTAAAAAGAGGCGAAAGTATATAAAAGCATTTGGCATTTAACCCAAGTCTGCTATAAATCCCAGCATTTAAATTGGGCTAATTCAAGAAGAAAAGCATTTGTAGAAGCATTTCATGTTTAGAGACTGTTAAGCAAAACATATTGCCCTGCTAGGTTTGGGTCCCAGATTTAGCAAATAAAGGTCACTCCTCTGGGTTGTTGTCCCATCCTAAAATAAAATTGCTCCTTTAGAGCATGTCATGTTGTACTGTTAAACTCCCCATGTTGCTGACAATCGTTGGAGCCTGCCTGTCTCCATTTCGGCTTGTCTTGAGTGACAAAGGCCTATTATTTTGTTTGTTTGCATTGGCTGGGCTTATTGGCATGCAAACACACTACATGCTAACATGGCCAAAATAGGGCATGTTTACAGACAATCAAGTCCCGTCTATGTTCACTGAGGACATTTTTATGTAATAACATATACCTAATGACCATGTGCATTGCAGCAGAATGCTTTAAGTTTCTAGGTTTTTCTTTAGCTTCTAAAGAGAAATATCTTGCAATTTAAATTGAGACAACACTTTTTGTAAATGGGCTACACGGGTAAAATAGGCCTGTCCTTATGTCAAATATTTCATTGAATGACTAATATTTAAATAGATTGTAATGTACTGTGTATTCTTTCAGTCAAATTGTACATTAATAAATCAGTTAAGGTATGATGTAAAAAAATGAACATGAATATTACTAATAAACTGTAATATTTATAAAGGCTATTGATACTTATTGGTACAACACGTTTAAAAGCAAAGTTAAAGAATTCAAACCAAGATTTCTTATCAGCAGAGCAATTATCAGCAGAAGAACGAACATTAAAAAAAGTACTCGCAATAAACCAGGAGAATAGCTTTAAAATTGACAATTTTCATGTTCAACTGTCTGACCAAGGCTGTTGCATCAAGAAGTATCAATGCAAATGAGGTTCAATAGATCAAATGCATATTTTAACATCAAGTATTGATGACATTTCCCCATGTGCCTATTTTGTCACAGTCTGCCATATGTTTTATCATTGACCTAAACAATAAAACATGTCGATAAATCCAAAGATAGCTTTAAGGAAATACTGCAGGCAACCTCACCTTCTGTGAGCCATGTCTCCTGAAGTTGGCTTAAATCCTGAAAGAGGTCTGAAAAAAATTTGTATACATGATTAACACAGAATAAGATTAAAGATTATTACTCACAAGACAGTCTAGTCATATAGGCAAGTTCAAGTTCAGGCAAGTCATTTCAGTCCATAAATAAAACAAATAAATCAGTGTGCTGATTCTGCCTAGCAGAACACTGGTGAGGTAAATGTGTAAAAGGATTTTAGGCCATTGCTTTCTTTGGAGTTATACCTTTACCTTCAGATTCCTGAGGGGGCAATTCCGTGTCCATGTACTTCCTTTTCGCTGCCATCAACAGTCTATTTAGGGGCCCATTTCCATGCGACTTCTGCAAAGCAACAGAAATATTAGTTGCAAATAGAAAACTGACAACCTACCTTTGAGGTCTAAGACTTCACAGAACATGACCACCATCACTAATCGGTTTAGTTTATTAGTGAACATTACTATAAATTATACAATTGTTACTTCATAATTAGTATATTATAAGACTAGAATTTTTCACATTATTATCAGTAGCCAAAGATTTATATTACTTTGTGGGCTGACGTTCATTGTTTCAAACACATTTTGTACTGCTTTCCTATGACTAATTACAAGCAAAATTAAGTGCACACATCAACCTGAATGGTCACATTAAACCACAACAACAAAAATACGAGGCTCGTCTCCGTAAATGCAAGGTCCGTGTATGTGTTGAAACGCGCTTTAGCGTTCCATTTGCCCTCTAATTACTAACCCATTTGCTGGATTACACTGTCAACATGTCCTGTCTGCAGGCAAGCAATGTCTCAATAACATTTCATTTATTTTATTTAATAAAACAATTGTGCCGAACTTTTAATAGTTTTGTAACCGAGCTGCAAATAGTTTTCATCGCGCACACAGTTGCTTCTAACAAACAGCATGCAAAAAGAGATCGAACTAGAAAACCCGGTAGCCAATTCCTGAAACGGACCAAAGCATATATAAATACATTACTTTATTCATACGTACATTTGCTAAAGTGTAAGGCACTTGCTGGTCCAAATATTCATCCATCTTATAATCCATCCGTTAACCGTTTGTGGTCATTTAGGCTGAGTTGAATGAGAACCACGCAGCCTGCAGGGAGAGAGAGAAGAGGGACAAGGGCAGCGATAGTTGTGAATGGAGCTGCGAGAAAGCTGCATACATAATGAGGTCCATTCACACAAAAAAAATAGAGGGGAAGCGATGGCGAGCGATTACCAGCGGGCTGGTGTCCCTTTACCTGCAGGCAGTTTATGGTTACTTTAGCCTACGGTAGGCAGTATATTTTATTGGCTTTAATAAATGTGTATATATATATATTTCTATGGAATGTTTATTTGTTAGACCGACGACAGGCAACCATTCAATTCAGTTTTTACAAGTATTGCACTTTTGTCAGCTACTTATACGGTTTTGAAATCTAAAAAGTAGTCTATGATTTTTATTTACACCAACGCCCGAAAGAAAATGGAGCTGTGGTTTCGAAAAAGAAAAACAGATGTGTCTGAACTGGAGTGCAATTCGATAACTGAGTTAGCCTCACCTTGCTGATAACATTTAACTAATATACTGTTGCGTCTATTAAGCACGGGACATAAATGCCACCAAAACTATTATAAGGTAAATTATTTTCCAGACTGGCGTGTAGATTTATTTGGACTACGTAGATTAGATTTTCTTGCTCTCAGAAGCTCGCTGTGCCGCAGGACTTGGTGATTGGTGGATTTCCTTTTTCAGGGCTCGAATTTCTGCCTTTGTCCTAATGAATGACCTGACTTATGAATGAAATCTAGGTTTCCTCTTGGAACCTATCAGCTACAAGACGGAATGTGTCCGTGGCAACCCTGGGTGGAGTTAGTGTAGTTGCAGCCAATCAGAGCATGGGACTCCGAGACCCTCATACTTGATTTTACAGTTGTGTTTCATTCACAAAAAGAGAGAGGGAAAGTAGGAAAGAAAAACGTCCATTCATAAAAACCTGTCCTAGCTTGAATGCATTGAGTTGTTTTTCACATCATGCCCAGACACCTTCATATAAGATCGTTTGTTTACCCTTTCACAGTTATTTTTCCTAAAGACTACATAACATGTTTTACGTAATGTATAACTAGCAATTACTTAGTTTACTGAGTCAGATGTTAGCCAGTCGTGACATATTTTTTATAGAATTTACAGGAAAAGTCACGAGCTGCAAAACATCACACTGATTTAGAGTGAAAAGTGTATTATTGTTTTACTAGGGGGTTTAAACCGAATATATCAATATAAACAAAATGTATATTCTATCTAATTGTAATCTATCACATAAAAATGGAAAATCTGTACAGAAAAAAACAGCTCCCTGTGGCTTATTTGGGTTTTTCATCTTTATTCACTAATGGAGATTAGTGAGTTTCATTATATTCAATCCAAAACAATCAAATTTGTTGGAGTCTGAATGCAGGGTCAGGAAGGTAAGATTCCACTGGGAGTAAAAAGGAGACTTTAAAGCTTTCTGTGGGAGGAAGGGGGGCCCTGGTAGAAGAGAGTGCTTATTGATCAAAATAATCTGTGTTTGTAGGGTAAATTGTAACAGTTTCTCTAACACACACTTTGGTAGATACAGAAAGAGAGAAACAAGAGCGAGTGGTCTGCTTAAAGAATGTGGGGGATGGTTGTGTGGTAGGCCTGTCTCCAACACCTCTGCCCTATTCCATCTCTCCTTCTCTTCCTCTTTTTTCCAGAGCCGTCCCTCTCCGACCTCCTCTTTCCTCTGTCCTGATAAGGGTGATGGTGACTGATTAACTGCTGGGGCTCCCTGGAGACCCAAGGACACTACACCTCTGGAAAAGCATGAATACATTTCTGTTGTGCAAAATGGCTCACAAAGCATGAATACATTTATGTCTAACCATAGTAATAAACAAACATTCAGATTGAAAAAGGTAAGATCGATAATGTTCTTAAATAATGTGATTTACTCTCCATATGATTGAAAATACACATTATACTGAGTTCTTGAATTTCTTCAAGCAATGTCTGGCTATAGTTTTATGAGACAGCTTGCACTGGGTTGAGTTGCTTGCTTCATGGTAGGGCAGGTTGCTCCTGGATCCTTACCCTACGGTGTGTCAAACCATGCCAGACCAATGTATGGCAGAACCATATGTGCTATTCTAGAGATATCAGCCAATATCATACTTTATTTCATTCCTCCATATCACTTTCCCCCTTAATCCATTAGTAGTAATGTTTTAAGTGGAACTGACGGCATTTTCACAACATTAATCTGTATTAGAAAATGTTGAAATACACCTTCAGAAATAACAGTTCCCTTTATAACATTTTCTGACAAGCAATCACATAATATACAGTGGCCTCCACTAATATTAGCAACATTAGTAAATATGAGCAAAACAGAAAATGTTTAGAAATTCCCATTCAAATTTTACTTTATTAAGTACCCTGAGTGAGTATGGACTCTTAAGTAGTAAGCCATGACTTTTTTTACTCGTTTTACCTGGGTATAAATATGAACTGTGAAATATGGTGGGGGATCTTTAATATTGAGGTGTTGTTTCTCTTTCAAAGACCCTGGATATCTTGTTACAATACATGGCATCATGGTTTCTATCAAGTACCAGATATTAAACCAAAACCTGACTGCTTTTTCCAGGATGATTAACCTCTGCCATAGTTGTATCTTCCAGCAAGAAAATAATTAGAAGCATACCTCAAAATCAAAACAAAATGGTTCACTGACCACTCAAGGCTTTTCCATGGCCATTCTAAACTTAAAACCCATAGAGAACCTGTGGTATTAGCTGAAGAGGAGTTCTCAAGCGCGATTGCATTGTACTTTATGCATTATAGGAAATTAAAGTATTAAATGAAATGGTGCTAATAAGTAATAGCTATTTGTTGCACGCATACATATATTCGAGAAACATTGTTGTTCATGATTAGGCTTTACTTTAATTGTTTATTTTCTATTAAGGTTTAGAGTTTAGTTAATATTTTGAATGAAATATTAAAAGGATAAACAAAAAGGATCTTGTTTCAGCGCCTATTTTGCTCATATAGCTCTGGAAAATATTAAGAGACCACTGCAAAATCATCAGTGTCTCAAGTTTTACTATTTATAGGTCCTATGTGTTTGGGTAAAATCTAATTTCTGTGTTATTCCATAAAATAGTGGTATTTCACCCAAATTCTAAATACAATATTACTAGTCAGTATTTTTTTGCAGAAAACGACAAAATGTGTAAGTAACAAAAAATGCAAATAAATGCAAAGAAAATTCACATTCATATTCATTTTTTAAACAACACAATACTAGTAGGTAAACTTAAAAAGAGTCCAGAAAGCAATATTTGGTGAATAATAATAATTGTCTTTTTATGCTCTCCACCAGTCTTTCATATGGATGTTGGTTGACCTTTTCACAGTCCTGGTGCCAAAATACAAGCAGCTTGGCGTAACACGCAGACTCAGGGATACAATAAACATTATTTAAGGTAGACCATAAACAAAAGGCTTTCAGACAGCTTGCAGACAGGCAGACAATATACAGGACAACTGGAATGGTAGTTAATGAACAAGCAAAGTCAATGTCCAGGCAGGGTCATACACAGTAGGCACTTATCCAGATCCAGAAGCAAGGTAAGTCGGTAGGCAGGCAGGGTCATACACAGTAGGCACTTATCCAGATCCAGAAGCAAGGTAAGTCGGTAGGTAGGCAGGGTCATACACAGGAGAGGCTTGGCTAAGGTACAAAGACATAATCCAGGGAACATAATACAAGGCAGGCAGAAATTGGTCATACACAGACGAACTGGTAACAGGAATAATGCTTAGTAGAATCTTTATGAAACAATACATCGCAGAGAGGCCTTCCTATTGACTGGTTTATATATGGTGGTTGTAAGAGGTACAGGTGTTCAGTATTCTGGTGATGGTGCTCTGATTAGTGTGCTCTGTTCAATATGTTGTAATGTGCCAGTGTCTGAATGAGAATCTATGGCTCCAGCCTGAGCAGGTGTTACACTTGGCTTTGTTTGATGGCTTCTGAATGTCCATCTTCCTCTTGATCACATTCCAGAGGTTGTTATATATATATATATATATATTTTTACAGTTTGCTTTAACTCTAAGTACTTAATATTAACCATATTAACTAAGTAAATTCTGAATGTTGACCCAAACATATATGACAGTGGTTCTCAAACCTCTCTTCGCGTACCATCTGTCACATATCCCAGGAAAATAGCAGAGACAGGCGCGAAGGTTGCAATGATCCACAGATATTTATTAATAAATACTCAAAATTGAAATAAACACTGCCACGAGGGGCTAACACAGAACACAACAGATATACCATAAGACACGTAACAGGAACATTGACCGACAAGACCAAACACTCAACTTAAATACACTTACAAACGAAGACAATGCACAACACCTGGACAGGGGAATTAACTACACCGTGATCTATTGGTTAACTAAAACATGTGACAAGGGCCCACACTGATGAAATCATACGATATACTCACAAGACACAGAAGGCACACCAGGGGGAGCTATTATATAACACACTGGGAGAGAACTTGTATACATAACAACACACACAGGGCAGGTACCAATAACGAGGACACATGAGGACCATAACAAAACTAACAAACTAAACCACCGTGTAAACACTGAATACAACAAGGGAGACATAACCAAAATAGACACTAAACAAAAGTCCATAATACAGCCCACTAGGGCTGGATGTTACACCATCAGCCAGTCCATTTATTTAAACTCCCCCTGAACTAGCACACCTGATTCAACTTGTCTACTAATGAACAAGTCCTTGATTAATCAATCTGGTGTACTAGTTCCGGGCTGCAGCTAAACTGTGGCATGTCTCGTGGTACTTGAGGAGAGGTTTGAGAATCACTTAAATATGATATTCAAGGTTTAATAGAACAGTTTTTGATAAATATCAAATTATTTTTTGTGGCAAAGAAGTGCCTTTCTGTTATTTTTTCTATTCTGTTAGTTTTCCTTCAGGTCCTATCACAACCTGTCAAAGTTTCCCTATGTTCTGTCTGTACGTTAGTAGCCCCAGTAGGCTATCCCACCATCTCCACCCTGAGATTCAGTCTCTCTCAGACAATTATCTCATTCCCTGATCAACCAATGGATTTCTTTGTTTCTGTCTTCAACAATCACACCTGGTTCCCCTTAACTCATCGTACATGTATATAGTCTCCTTGCTTCATTATTGTATTTACTGTTTGTGTGTGTAAAATTATAGTTTTTCCAGTGTATTCTGTGAGTTTTCTTGTTGTTTTTCTGTGAGTTTTCAGGTGATTGTTGTTTTGTTTAGATGGTTTCTTCCAAATATGTGTTCTAGTTATTATTAAAAGCTTTATATTGACCTTGATGTACGTACACATTTGCAAACTGCCTACAATTACCCCACACAACGTGACACAAACCTTGTATTTATTTTTAACCACAAATGTCCTAATTTTCTGCAATCACTTGAATATATTTTCATTGTTTTTGAAACAATTGCAATTTTATTTGTTATGAATGATAGCCAACAATGTTTGCTCTAAAGACAAGTAAGCAAAGTGATTAAAGCAAATTGTCCAATTGGCAACACAGACTACTAAACAGAAATTTCTGATACAGACAATCCAGATAAAATGCACATCTGTTCACTTCGGCAAACTCCCAACAAATCACTGATCTGGAAAAGTACATCACAGCCTACATTGACACTGCTTCTGCTCTGGGAGATCAAAACTATACCCTGCTGTTTAAAACATTTGTTTTCTGGTAATTTACGCAATTTAAACAAACATCAGAGTTTGGACAGCCCTCCCAATGACCTGGCCTGATAGATATGTTTTTTCTCTGACAAGTGATTTACCTTATCCAACATTTCTCCATATTTACTATTGATCTGTATAAATGTAACACATTAGAAATTAGAAAAATGTTTTATACCTGCTTAATCAACTGTATATATCTATATATATATCTGTATATGTCTTGTGTAAGTATAAGCATGTCCAATGTATTAACCTGAACAGCTTCTAATCTGGAGTCTTTTGAGATCCTCTTTGATATCTTGCATGTTCTGATACATCTAGACCTGCATCATAATCTCGGGAGTCTCAAGAATGACCCCCCAAAACAAATTAATCTCTGAAAATGTAAAAAATGTCACGATCTCTGTGACCAAAAGGCCCCCAATAAGGTTCTCTCTGTGAGGAAATGCTTTATATTCAGAGCCAATGACCTAGATGACTTACAATGACATGTTTAATATTCATTAACTATTAAAGCCCTCAATGAAATCTAAACAGTTGATGTATAATTTTGTAAATGTAATAATCCTGATGTTCCTTGACTATATCAACATAATCTACAGATTTGATACAAAAAATATACAGTCTGTATTCAATTTTTTTTTTTCCAATGATACAAGAACTATAACGTTTAAAGGTACAATATGTAGTTTTCCAAAACAATAACAAAAGATGTACTTTGCATTAAAAAAGCAAACATCACTATACCTATATTATATATATTTCTTAGTTGTGTATCCTAAATGTTTCCACCAACTTTCAAATCCAGAGAAATTTGCAATATAATTCGAAGACACGGGACATTTCGTTTTGTCTTCTGTCAATGGCGTCATATAACCTTTGACTGCGATAGTTGCTCTAAGTTCCAGGGAACCGCCAAACATAACGTGAAAAAAGTTATAATATTTTTAACAATACATTACTTTGTCATTGAACATTTTGGAAGGTTTTCATTGACGACAATAACAAAACCCATGATCCCGCGCTACTTCCCGACGTCATCCAAGTACATCTTTTGCTATTGTTTTGATTGAGAGCCCCCTGGCGGCGAAAAACAACATATTGTACTTTTAAGTGCATCCATTGTCATCCATATTGAATGAACCATTTTGAAAATGCAGTTTTACATTTTCCAGTCCATTCTACATGCAAACCAGAATGGCAGTGCTGCTTGAATGTTGTAAAATACATGTACATGCATGTTAGTTAATTATTGTATTTTTATTTATTTATTTATTACTATTATAATTTTTTCTTACCTCCCAATTACTTTTAATCCTGCCTTGTCTGCAGCTCCGGTACTCCCTGCACAGACCTGATGTCGGCCCACCACCTCGAACTTAACCCTGACAAGACTGGGATGCTCTTTTTCTGCTAAAAGGATGTCCATCACAATTGATAATTGCAGTATCTTCCCCTCAGAGGGCAAAGACCTTAGCATGACCCTAGACCCTGTCATTCTCGTCTAACATCAAAGCTAGCTACTGCAAGTTCATGCTCTATGACATTTGTAGTGAACAAACCTACCTCACTCAGGAACTAGCACATTTCTATCATTTTGCAACATATTTAGGAGGTACAGTACAGTGCTACTGTATATATTTAGGAAATAATCACAAGGCTGGTATGGTGGTCAAAACACCATGGCTAGGAACTGTTAGGCGCAAAGCATTGCAAAGTGCCTGGAAATATAGCATAGTTTTGGTGCTTTAACAACATACCCCAAACAGTCAAGATGCCTTATGTCATACCTGTGGTATACAGTTTTATATAACATATCTATCCAAAGATTAGCATCCAGTATTCAAACTATTTTTTTATTGCACATTCCCTTTATTATAGATTATCATCAACATACACTGTACATACAATATATTCTACCTGATTGTTTTATGCATGACATTCATGGTTCCACTGACAAGGGGCCATTAAAACAAACAGGACATACAAGAAGCTGGCAATGGCTAGACAAGATTGTCAGTACTAGTTGTTTAGCGGTGGGGACGGTGTTTGAGGAAGAACCGTTATAGCTCTTACATGCAATGTCAACTGGAAGATGATTTCCAGTCCAGACAGTGAAAAGAAGTCCAGGCTTTGTGTGTGTGTTTGTGTAACTAAAATTACGTTCACGTTTGCACTTCAATTTACCGCACATCCTTTATGTGCCAGCTTGCCAAATGTGGATCCTGGCTTGCGCTATCGTAACCTCTGTTCTGACTGTTCGGAGACCAAGGCGGCTACTACGACTCCAGGATAGGACTCCAGCACTTCCTCTATCGTCTTGGACAGCAAACAATGCTCACCTGAAAATAACTCAAGACAAAGCTGGGACAAAATTGTTTATTAAGGTCACAAGGTCATATTTAATAATGTGGAAATAACATTTCCTTGGGTGTTTACTGTACACAGAAACAAAACTGTGTTTTTAACCCACATCCTTACAATTTTGTGCTTTGTCTAGAAGCATCTACTGTGTAACTGTTTGCTGCTCCATCTTAAATTATATCTCGCAGCCAGGCAGGTTTATGTATCTCTAAATAGTGGACAGATTTGGCCCAAATACAAAACGTAGTGAGGGTCCCTTGCAGACAGTGCCCTTTCTCTAAAATAAACCTCTGTAAATTATGAGTCGGCGCTGTGGCTGATTTATGTCCACTAATCTGGTCCTGGATCCTGTGACTGTCATTGGCTGCTGCCTTAAAGAAGGACACATTAATTGATTTCCCACCACCACCCCTGTGGAATGTTTGGCACTGCAGCTCACACAGACCCCAGACAGGCTCACCAAGTCTCCCCTTCCCCCAACAAATGGGATTTAACCACTGAGTGACTGTGTGTACTGTCTCTAAGTGGCTGTATTATGTGTGTGTTTGTGCTTTGTACCCGCTGGTGGTCTATTATTCATTTGCCCAGGACTAGCTCCGGTGCTGGGATGCCTGCTTGTGTATAGGCACAGTCAGGAAATGTCACCGTTGGCATCTGAGAAGGACTAGAGCGCCAGCCCAAGCGTGCGCTGAGCACCTGCGCCCTCAGTTCCCGTGTCACAGACACTGACTTGCTTGTTTGTCAACGCCACCACCCATGCCCCACCAAAGTCCGCCTGTCTAGCCTGCACTGCCCTATGAAAGATCAATCAGGTGAACACAATGGTCTCCTCGTTTATAGGGGTGTTTTTCTGATGCCGCCTGAAAGTTGCCACGCAGCTGCACTGGCCCAGCTGAGGCTCCAGATAGAAGACAAAGCAACACCCCCGCCCTTTATTCACGGATTTAGACCAACCCTCTCCAGTTTCCTCAACAAGCCAACAGCACACATCAGGACCCCATAAAGAAGAGATGTGACTGGGAGAAGTTATCTAGTTTAATCGCGAGATGGCTCTGAGGAAGACAGAGAAGCATTGTCTCTTGTGTATGTCCCTCCACAGTGCTCGTTTTATGTTAACGCTCTATTGTTGCTCACCCACATTTCCATAAATAGCACATTTTCCACTTGATTTCCATGCTAATTTGGAGACAAAACTAAATCCCCACAAACTAGTAATTCAGCAGTATCTTCTCAGTGCATTAGGAAAAGCCAACGGTCTGGCCGTGTGCTGTGTGCTTTGAGCCGCATTAGCCTTGTCTCACGCCAGTCAGAAAGTTAAATAGATTAAAGGTATTGTGGAATGTATAAAATCATCCCAGTGACTTTGAAAGAGGTGTGATAGTTTGGGGCACATGCCTGACAATGTCTGACAACGATTTAGAGTTGACCAGCAACTAGAGGTGTTACAGCAATTTACTGTGTTTACCATTAATGATGCAGTCTGCAATGTTGATTACCGGTTGTAAGTGACACTTTCAAGCTAAAAAGGGTCCCTCGAAAATGAGCAAGTCATGTAATATACCATGTAATGTATTTGTGCAAAATGTCATGTACTTGTGCTCTATGTGATTTACTTGTGCTCTACGTCATGTACTTGTGCTCTATGTCATGTATTTGTGCTCTACGTCATGTATTTGTGCTCTATGACATGTACTTGTGCCTCATGTCATCAACCATCTGGTTTTAACTTGGTATTTCATGACTAATGCCTGCAGTATACTTAACGCTCCCGACCGGGCGTGCGTCAAAGTGAAGTCAAAATGATGTAGATTTTGCTGGTGCGTGGGGATTTTGAGCGCTCTTGCTTAGGTTTGAGCCCATTATATGACCTATTGTTTGTGATGTTTATTTTTTTCATGCACTTTTGCTCAATTTCATGCAGAGTGACCTTTGATTTAACTTGAGGTGATAATATCTCTTCCAACTCTCAATGGCAGTCACATACTGTAAAAAATGCGTTCTTGCAAGGTTCTTCATTGGATCTGAGGGTTCCAGGTGAAACCATATAGAGGTGAAGAACCTTTCAGGTACACAGAATGTTCTTGAAGTAAAAGCAATGGTTCTTTAAAAGGTAAAGCAGTTCCTGACATATTAAAGCATGATAAGCTTTTCATGTTACCTCCAACATTGTTTTCTGTGGTGGTACAGTTGTTAATACATTGGTCTTTAGTTCCAGAGGCCTGGTTCACAATACCACATGTAACATTTAAGAAAAAAAATGTTTCATTAAAATTTCATCTTCATTTGTATATTTTGCAGAAAGTGTATATTTCCTTTGAGTAGTTAGGTGATTTCTCATCACGAGTTTAGACTGCCAGGTCTATAGTTTCTCTTGATTGATTAATTAAGCATCCCCAGTTTGTAGCAGTCAATTCCCCCACATTTGTTAAATGTCTACTTCTTTCTGTTGTTTCTAGGAAGATCTCTTTATGTTTATTTAATGCATGGTTCTTACAGTAACAGGAATGTTTCTTTGAAAAGTAATATTGGTGTGTCAAGATGTGTATCCTTTCATTCAAATTGTGATCGAAGACTCAGTGTACTTCTCTTGGTAGGAGCATGAAGATTTGTCTGCCGAAGTTAAAGGCTTGATTCCCACTGGGGGCCAGAATGACTGATGTTTTGTAATGTAAAGACACATTAATTGTTTAGGCCAGTGGTGGATGTATCCCAGAGCTAGCACACCTGAATCAACTTGTCTACTAAATTATGAAGCCTTGGCTGCTTGATTCAGGTAAGCAAGTTCAGGTGTTACGCACTGGTCCCCAGGAGGGGAGTGGGATGTTACACCTCGCTGCCCAAGTCGAATGGAGTATGGAGTCGTAGGTGCGAGCAAGGACACAAAATCAAGCAGGTACCATTATACAAAGGGCCTTTATTTAGCCACGGTAAAAGTTAGGTAAGTGAGGAGACTGTGGGTACCAAACCAAAGAACTAAACAAAAAGCCCCCCACCCCCTTACCTGTCCTATCTCCCACACAAAACTAAAGCTAAACTGGCACACGGTCAAGGCGCCCTACCCAAACTTACAGTAGGTGGCCCATACCAGGTGTGCTTAGACAAGGGAGTCCCCTACGGGCAAGATGTATACTCTCGAGCAGCGCTAGGCTAACTCCTCACTCCCTGTGAACAAAAGAATCATTGATTAATAATTATAAAGAAAACACAGGAGACAATGGACTCTATACTAAATACAACACAAACACTCTATTAGGCCTAACCACACTTTCTAACAGATACCGAAACAAAGCTCTCACTCTAAAAACAATAACACTACTACCAACACAACCACAACTCTAACTCTAACGACTAATACCATCACAGCTCACGCACAGACCTACTACGTGAGCAGCCAGAGAGAGCGAGAGAGACAAACAAATGGCACATTATATAGAGGGTAAGGGCATTATGGGATAGCTGTTGATTGCTGAATCCAGGTGTATGGGATAACGGAGGGGAGGAGTCAGTGATAAGTGAAGGATTGGGCTTGATGAGGGAATCTGCACCACCTGTGGGGGAAACACACAAACCGAACAGAACAAACACACAGAACAGAAACACAGTACAGAAACACCAACACTGGACCAGGGGACGTAATACAAGGTACAAACAATACTGTTAGATCCCCAAGAGAGGTTTGGGATCTATGCCACCTTCAAATTCTACAAATGTCATCAGAGTAAAACATCTATTGAAAACAATGTAGTATATTAACATGTGTATTGTTAAACTAACACAAGTATATATTTATTATAAATTAATATTACGAAAATCATATAATTGCAATTGTTTTTTATTCCATGTGAATATTAAATAAACACTTTCTTTTGAGAAGAATTGAACCAAGGACCTTGCAGTTAGAAGACCTTCGCTTTACCACTGCACCACAGAAAGGCTTGTTCACTTCATCAAACTGCTGACATGTTGTCCTCATGTGACTGATTACTAGCCAATCAGAATTGTATACTGTTGTCACTCCCATCCTGTTTAAACTACCACCTATCCCAGCAGCCCAACTTCTAACAAAGAAGTGACAGATCTTTAGACTGAATGGCAGACATTGCAATGTGCACTGCTTTAATTTTTGGTAAGTATATTTTTTGTTTGTTATAAGTTGGGTTAAAGCCCTGTTTTGAACATATTTGTTGCGTACAATACTACAAACAATAATTATACACAGAATTTCTTCAGAAGGCTAGCAGACTAAATATTGCTGTGACGACTGGGCATACCAGCAAACATGCCACAAATTGAATTTTGCTTCAAATGACTTCACTCCACACCCATGACAATCATTAGTTTTGTCCAAAATATATACAAATTAGCTTTTTCCACATTTGAACCATAAGATCTGGACTCTTGTCCAAATAATCATTTGGAGGCTCATCACGTAGGCTTGCACCATGTTAATCAATGCATAAAAGGAAATGAATAGGTCAGATGTTTTAGGCTCTGCCCTGAGGGTCATTTCCATTTATCTTGTATTTTTACATGGATTTTGTGATTTTTGTTATTGAAAATAGATTCTCATTTGCAATGGTGACCTGACCAAGATAAAGTGCGAGGTACAAGACGAAATATGTAGGGTAGTACACAAAAATGCAAAGTACAGAATGCAAAAACTCAGAGTATATGATAGGAAGTATATGTACATTTTGTGCAAATAAGTTCTATATTCGAAAGGTAGATCAGTTGGTATGCAAAGTGAAAGGGCAATATCAATGGAACAGGTATCAATTGAGCATAACTGTGCAATTGCTATTGTGCAAATAAATTCAAAGCAATACCATAATTGATTGTGCAGATGAATATGTGTAAAATATGCAATGGACAATGTGGACTCAGTTTGCATTTCCTTTCTTTAGAAATGTCACTCTTGGACCATAGAGGATGGAGTGAAGTTCTTTGAGGAGAACCGTTTCAAAGAATGGATCAACCTTTGAGTGTGAGCCTCATAATGAAGTGTTCCCCCTGTGAACTAAAGAAATTCCGCCACCAAAAGCTATTCAATCCCATAGTGTTTCATGTTTCTTTTCATAGATTGCATTAGTTTATATGTTGGGGACTAGAATCAATCTGATTAATATGTTGAGGTATCCTTTTGGATCTGGGGGCTGACTCTAATTTCTATGGTTTCTTGTGGCATCTTAGGAGGATCTTAGCCATTGGACTTCACCTCAGGACTAACTGGCCTGATGACTCCTTGCTGTCCATATTTCAAGTCCACCTGGTTGTGTTGCTGGTTTAGTTTCAGCTTGACAATTCCTGCCGTTCTTGCTCACAGTCCACCTGATCATCCCTGCCCAAGTCCACTTAGTTGTAATGCTGACATGGATTTAGCCTGAAAACTCTGGCCACAGCCCGCAGCCTCTCTGGCATCTGCTCAAAATCCAGACTTGCCAGTCCGTCACTGGTTCCAACTCTACTAGACAGTTTCTGGTTGCCACTATACTTCCGTTTTTTGTTGTTGCTTACTATTTGCCATGGTGTCTGTGTAACCACTTTGTGACTTATGTAAAAAATATATGTTTATTAATTTAACCTAAGTCTGTTTTCTCCTTACATTATTATGAACATCATGCTGGAAATGATGTAATTGTTAAGGTTGTATACGATTATATACAGTTTTAACGGTCTATAGACTATCAATACCGGTTCAATTAACCATCTAAACCTAACCCTAACCTTAATCCCATCCAATCTCTAAACTTAACCTTTTCCCTTACTCTTAAGCTAACTCTAATTCTAAACCTAACCCTATAGTATAAATATCTGTAGATGATCTACAGATACTATTTTGACTATCTAAATAAAGTGAAACCTATAGTTTTGTTTTCAGATATTATATACACCTTTCTCAAAAGACTGCTGACAATAAGGTCTTCCAGGTATCAATATGGGATTTAAAAAGAACCAGTAGATAAAATTTAAGTCAGAATGTATATGAGATCCATAATGAACCAGTGACAATGAGATCTCCCTAGAAACAATTGATATATGAAGAACCATTATGTTTAGGTTTCATTCAGAACTGATAAAAGATATATGCAGAACCTCTGACAATGAGATCTACCAAGAACCAATATGAGATCTCAGAACCCTTCACATAAAGTTGTGTTATGAACCAATATTGGATCTTACTAGAACCATTCAAATCAAGGTCTTACTAGAAACAATAAAGGATCAGAGAAGAACCAGTCATAAAAGGTCCTGTAAAAGATTTCACTAGAACCACTAAAATGTAGATCTACCCAGAACCAATATCCGATCCCACAAGAATCATGATTAAATTCTACAAACAATACTACATAATGACAATGTGAAAGAAGTGAGTTTGAAATCTTAGCAAATTTATAAAAAATAGGTATTCACAGCCTCTGCTCAATACTTTGTTTAAGCACCTTTGGCAGAAATTACAGCCTCAAGTCATTTTGATTATGATGCTGCAAGCTTGGCACACCTATTTTTGGGCAGTTTCTTCCATTTGTATTTACAGGACCTCTCAAGCTCCATCAGGTTGGATGGGGAGTGTTGGTGCACAGCCATTTTCAGATCTCTCCAGAGATGTTTAATTGTTTTCAAGTCTGGTCTCTGGCTGGGCCACTCAAGGACATTCACAGAGTTGTCCTGTAGCCACTCCTTTGTTATCCTGGCTGTGTGCTTAGGGTTGTTGCCCTGTTGGAAGATGAACCTTTGCCCCAGTTTGAGGTCCAGAGCACTCTGTGGATCATGTTTTTTTCATCAAGGATGACTTTGTATATTGCTGCATTCATATTTCCCTCAATCCTGACTAGTCTCCAAGTTCCTATTTGTTTCATCAAACAAGAAAATTTTGTTTCACATGGTCTGAGAGTTCTTCGGGTGCCTTTTGGCACACTCCAGGCGGGCTCTCATGTACCTTTTACTGAGGAGTGGCTTCCGTCTGGCAACTCTACCATACAGTCCTGATTGGTGAAGTGCTGCAGAGATGGTTGTTCTTCTGGAAGTTTCTCTTCTCTCCACAGAGAAATGCTATAGGTCTGTCAGAGTGACCATCTGGTTCTTGGTCACCTCCCTGACTAAGGCCCCCCTCCCCCGATTGCTCAGTCTGGCCAGACGGCCAGCTCTCG
Source organism: Umbra pygmaea (assembly GCA_016801145.1). Classification (NCBI taxonomy): domain Eukaryota; kingdom Metazoa; phylum Chordata; class Actinopteri; order Esociformes; family Umbridae; genus Umbra; species Umbra pygmaea. The sequence continues at coordinate 72,560 of JACXGM010000306.1, forward strand.
GAAGAGTCCTGGTGGTTCCAAACTTCCATTTATGGAGGATGGAGGCCACTGTGCTCATTGAAACCTTCAATGCTGCAGATTTTTTTCTGAACCCTTCTTCAGATCTGTACCTCGATACCAATCCTTGGACTTCATGGCTTGGATTGTGCTCTGACATGCACTGTTAACTGTGGAACCTTATATAGACAGGTGTGTGCCTTTTTTAAATCATGTCCAATCAACTGAATTTACCACAGGTGAAAACATCTTTGGATGATCAGTGGAAATAAGATGCACCTGAGCTCAATTTTGAGTGTAATGGCAAAGGCTGTGAATACTTATGTACATGTGCTTTTTTGTTTTTTATTTTTAATAAATTTGCTACAGTGTAGCATGGTGGTGGCAGCATCATGCTGTGGGCATGTTTTTCAGTGGCAGGAACTGAGGGATTGAGGGAAAGATGAATGCAGCAATGTACAGAGACATCATCCTTGCTGAAAACATGCTCTGCCAAGCTTGTAGCATCATACTCAAAAAGACTTGAGGTTGTAATTGCTGCCAAAGGTGTTTCAACAAAGTATTGAGCAGAGGCTGTGAATACTTATGTACACAGGCTTTATTATTTTTAATAATTTTGTTAAGATTTTAAACACACTTCTTTCACATTGTCATTATGGGGTGTTGTCTGTAGAATCTTGAGGGAAATAGTGAATTTAATCCATTTCAGAATAAGGGTGTAACATAACAAAATTTGGAAGAAGTGAAGCACTGTGAATACATTCCAGATGCACACTAGGTTCTTCTAAGAGCAAAAGCAGGATCTGTAAAGAACCATTTATTTGAAGGTTTCTAAAATAACTTTTTTCTGTGAACTACCATGAAAAACCATTAACAGTTCTTTCATGAACCATTTTTGGGGGGGTTCCAAGTTACAACAAATATGGTTTTCTAAAACAATTTTTGCTGACAACGTTCTTTATAAATCTCTAAAAACTGTTCCCCTATGGCATCGCTCTGGAGAACTTTAATAGATTTTTTAAAGAGTGCAGGCAAGTTGTACCCCTGTCTTTTTTTAAACCAGTACTATCACCCACCCTGGTCTTTCCTTAAATACAAGGGTTGAGGTTTCACCTTTTTGTAAAAATAAATAATGTTTATTGTAATTAGTTTGGATCATTATAAACACTGTTAAACTGTCCACTGAGAACCCCCCACGCATTGCCCTTGTTTTGTCATACCAAACAACTGGGCTGTAGTGTTTGGTATGGGTTTATCCGGTTTGGGCCAACCTGATAATAGAAGGTCAGTGAGCTTGAGTGAAGATGTACTGTATAACAGAGCAGTCTCATAAAAATGGATAAAACCAGACTGTCAATAAATTATTCTAGCTTTGTCACGTTTATTGGTGAGTGTGGAGAGAGGGAGACATGAGCACGCAGTACGTGGCTAATCGTTCATGATTTATTCCTTTCATGCAAAATCCAGGAGAGCGAAACATACAGAAAGCAGGGTGCGCTTATGAACAGTTCTACAATACTCACACTCTTACAGTGGTGTGGACACTGGCCATAGGATCTGTATACAGAACTTACGCCTAATTACTGCTAGCTAACATGTATAGGAACACACTGGTTGTAGCTCTTGGATATCATTTACATGAAGTATGCATGAACATAAATGATACTCCTGATGCGCTCAGGGAAGCTAATACAAACAGAGTATAATAACTAAACTTGACGTGGGGATTAAACCTCCAACAATGCTCCATGTCTCCTCCTGGTTCCATGGCTGCTTATATAAGGGACTCTGATCGTGCTGACTAGACCCAGCTGTTCGTAATGCCTAATTAGAACCTTCTACTCACTTCTAGCCCTATCTAGTCCCTACTTCATTTCCCAGCAGCCCTGGCCAGGAAGAGTCGTGGTTGACCCCAAAGGGGACATGTTTCAAAATAAAAGTATCAACACAACCACCATGCATTGCACTGAATAAGAAATGAATATATATATACATAAAAAAAGAATGATCAACATAGGAAAACTAAACAATTATAGTGAATACTGATGTTTCCACCTACAATTTGACTCAATTCAAATCCCATATTTAATACAGGGGTATCAAGGCGGACTAGTGGATAGGATAGCTGACTGTTGTCCATAAGGCTCCCTGTTCAATCCCTCAAGTTCTGAAAGCTTTGACGTTTTCTCAGTGTCCAAGATAGTTAAACGTAATTGCTTGCTTCTTTTGGTGCAAATAAAAATTGGTTCTTAGTCAACTTGCCTGGTTAAATACTGGTAAAATAAAACAATAAAATAGTCACTCTATAGGGAAGACCCTGTGTGTGTATAATGTATCAGTATCACATGCAATCAAATAAATATTCTGACAATCGCAATATGTCAGCATATCAACATATCATAAACATCACATAAGTTAAATATTAAGGTAAAGTTCCATTTTAGTCGGTTTTGGTTTTTGAATTTTTGTTTTTGCTGAGAATTACTGTTTTTTGGAAGACAATGGACAGTGCAATGCTTTAAGGTGGGGGGGGTGTTACATTCTAGCTCCCGTAAGGGAGGGGTCCTAACACCCCCACTGCTCAAGGACCCCCGGAGGTCAGTAAAAGAGGTATTGGGTCGTAGGTGCGAGCAAGAACACAGGCACTGAGGCTACTGTATATTTCAGGCTTTTTTTGCCATAGTAAATATAATGGAAGGAGAAGAGGAGGGCTGGACGGGAACAAAGAAATTAAATAAAGTCCCCCACCCCCTAACCTGTATCTCCCAAACACAAACCCATAAACTAAACAGGTACACTTGTGAGGCGCCCTATCTAAACGTACAGGGACTGGTCCACCCAGGTCTATTTAGTGTTTTTAAACACTGGATTATCCCTGAGTGTGATATATATCCCAGGACGGCACTGTCACAATGTCCCTGGTGTGTTCGTTTAGTTTAGTTTCTGTTATTTGTTAGGTCTGTCTTCTTGTGTTTCTCTCTTTAGTGGTTTCTCCCCTGTGTGTTTTGTTTTGATTCAGTTTCTCGCCTTAGTTTCACATGACCCTGTCACAAGTTTCGTTGCCCTATCAGTTTCTGCGATTAGTTCCCAGCTGTACACACTCCCCTCGTTCGTTATGTATTAAGTTCAGTCTGTTTGTTTGTCAAGTGTGGTTCATTATCTTCTGTTCAGCATTGTTTTGTTAAATTAAAGAATCAGCTGTTGTTAAGATGCACCTGCCTTAGAAACCCATTTTCAATGTGATGGAATTAATCACCGAATTTCAAAGGAGACAGCATCTTACGATACGACTTATGGAGCCAAGCTCATTTTGTGAGGACAGCAGCTCTGAGGAAGAGGAGGTAATGCTGGGCCTTATTACTGGGGCAAGGCCTGAGAAGGAGCAGTATGGTCTGGATTTCATAGACTTGGAGGAGATGGAGGGGAAGTAATTTGGGCCAGAGGAGTACTGGTTTAAGGAGGAGTGTTCTGAGGGGATTTTGCATGAGGACAACGAGGGTGTCATCCTGGAGCCCGATTTTCTTCTTTTTCCTCTGGGTCCTGAAGTCTCTCTACCAGACTTCCCTGTGTCCAGCTCAGTCTGGGCCTACTGCTCTAAATGCCGGGTCCACAGATCTCCAACCCGGTCGTCTAGCTCCACGGGCCGGTCCTCCAGTTCGTCATCCCGGGCCTCCATGACCACAGGTCAGATCTCCATCACTCCTGCCGGGGCCTAAAGTTCTTCAGGCCAGGTAACTAGCTCCTCTACCCGGACCCATAGTTCCTCGGATCGGGCCTCTAGTTCTCATGTCAGTGCCCCTAGTTCCCATGTCTGGGCACCTTGTTCTCCTGTTAGGTCCCCATACTCTCCAGATAGTGCCCCTAGCCCACAGGTTAGAGCCTTTAGCTCACCAGTAGGAGCTCTTAACTTTTTTTTCTGAAGAGGGTCCAAGTTCTCAGGTCAGGGCTTTTAGTTTACGAAATAGGGCCTTTAAGTTCCATGCCAGGGCCCCTATGTCTCAAGTTAGGGCCCATATGTCTCTGTCCTCAGGTCCAAGTCCTCTAGCCCCAGGCCCCAGCTGTAAAGACAGAGCCGGTTCCTCACCAGTTTAGGCACCCGTCTCCCTCCCAACCATGAGGTTTGATGGGGAATCCAACAGTAGTAGTCAGTTTTGGACATAGATGAAGACCTTTCTACAGCAGTGTCCATGGTGTCCTCTGTCTATTTAGGTATTTAGTTCTGTCTGTTTGTTTGTCAAGTGTGGTTCATTATCTTCTGTTCAGCATTGTTTTGTCTGTGGTACAACGTGGCGTTGGTGAATGGAGTGAGACATGATGTCCCAGATGTGCTCAATCGGATTCAGGTCTGGGGAACAGGCGGACCAGTCCATAGCATCAATGCCTTTGTCTTGCAGGAACTGCTGACACACTCCAGCCAAATGAGGTCTAGCAATGTCTTGCATTAGGAGAAACCCAGGGCCAACCGCACCAGCATATGATATGGTCTCACAAGGGTTCTGACGATGTCATCTCGGTACCTAATGGCAGTCAGGCTACCTCTGGCGAGCACATGGAGGGCTGTGCGACCACCCAAAGAAATGCCACCCCACACCATTACTGACTCACCGCCAAACCGGTCATGCTGGAGGATTTTGCAGGCAGCAGAACATTCTCCATGGCGTCTCCAGACTCTGTCACGTCTGTAACATGTACTCAGTGTGAACCTGCTTTCATTTGTGTAGAGCACCGGACACCAGTGGCGAATTTGCCAATCTTGGTGTTCTCTGGCAAATGCCAACTGTCCTGCATGGGTTTGGGCTGTAAGCACAACCCCCACCTGTGGACGTCTGGTCATGCCCGGATTACCCAATGGGCATTATGGGCACGGGTCCAGGGGCCCATGCGCACTTGGGGCCCAAGCAAAGGGAAAAAAATATTTACATCTCAGATAATGACACCATGTATAACCAGAGAAAAGCCATGCTGATATTTGTTTTCATTTAAATAGAATTATATAATTGTGTCACATTTCCTCTCGGTTTCGAAAGAGACAAGTGCGAGGAATGCCAATAATCCAAACAAGGTTGATTATTAACTCTAAAGAAACAAATACTGCCACGAGGGGCGAAAACACCTGAGAATATGTAGAACCAGGAACACGTAACGTATAACATTGACTGACAAGGACAAGGCGGAAACACAAGGGGTCAATACACAAGCAAATGAGGGCTAATGACAGACACCTGGGACGTAATCAACACAGAGGGAACAATGGCAACGACAGCATACAATATAAAAAGGACCTAACAGACATATCATTAAAGGGACACTAGGGGGAACCTAAACACAACAAAACACATAGGGTAGAAAGCTAAACATGAAACACACATACAGGACAGAAATCTAAATACACAGGGCAGTGATCTAAACACAGAAACACACCTAGAGAACCAACTAAAGGGAACATGTGAAACCAAACAATACATATTAATGAACTAAAACACTGGAAGGGGTCCATCTTTCAGGTCATATTACAGCCCACACTGGGCTGCATGTGACAAATTGGTCTGACGTGGTGTGGAAAGCACTAACAACCCGCCCCTGCGTAGCCTTCAAATAACCCCGCGCTGAATTGGGCGGACTATGGATCTGTCGTAAGTCAAGAAAATTAGTGAGAGAAGCAGTTCTACTAATCGCAAACTAAAAATAGAAAAGAAGAGGGAGGTGTCTTTATTAAGACAGGTTCCATCTATCAAAACATTCTTCAAAAGAAGCCAGGCCCAGTAGGAGAATCGGGGTGAGGAATGTGATGTAGATCATGACGAGCAAGCGAACCAGGGACCCGAGGAGGCTAGTGTTAGCCGCGCAGCACAACCTGCTAACTGTACCGGTAGCAGCGGCAGCAAGTTAATCAGGTGTCTGACCCGACATTGTGGGGGGCAATCGACGAGGATGCTCGTGCTGTTGTTATCGGTCGTGGACCTGCTATCTTTCATAATAGAAAGAGCAAATATCTAGCCTCAACTCGTGATGGGGGGTTGGGTGGTACGTTGCGCTGCGCTCCCTTACTAATGATCAGCTGTGCTGTCAACTGCCATATAGAGAAAAAGTTTCAAGAAACTGGACCGCCTATTCACCATCTACAGGTGATATTTTTTGCTTTGCCTGTATGCTTTTTTCTACCAAGAAAAATACATTTGTTAGTGTTTTTTCTGACTGGAAACACCCCGAACGTGTGCGTGAGTATGAGAAAAGAACAGAGCATTGTAATTGAATGTTAGCATTGCTTCGGCGCTCATCTGTCACTGGGAGTGGGTCTGTGAACGCTAAACTAGTGCAGCAGCTAGATGGAGAGAAACAGTATTGGCGGGAGATGCTTAAGTGGGATGTGGCTGTCATAAAGTTTTTAGGTTAAATGAAATATAGTATTATCAAAAAACAAGCTGCTGTCTTTTACATTTGATATTTACATTTACATTTAGGGCATTTGGCAGACACTTTTATCCAAAGCAACTTAGTTGTTGTACATTTGTCAATATTTGGACAGGTTATATACTGTATACACCAGCAATTGTAATTTGTAAGCAATCAATATTATACCAGAATACTTATAGCCTCTTGTAATGTGTCAGCCAGCCGCGGTCGGTGGATCTTAATTGGGGAGGACGGGCTCGTGTTACGCTCGGGACCGGAGTGAATGGAATGTGCGCAACGGACAGAACCCAGTGTGCAAAAC
>JACXGM010000307.1:0-13089 GCA_016801145.1 Umbra pygmaea
CATGTTATCTTTTTTGATTTTTTGATTGAATTAACAATCATTATGGCAATGAATTAAAAGGAGCCCTATTATTTTGAAACAAAAAAATTGAATTGAAAAACATTTTTGGGAGATGAAATAGTCCACAGTAGTATGGAGTGGGAGGGGAAGCCTGCGTTGACACAAATAGAATAAATGCTCTTTTGGAATTTTTGTTGAATTTTTTTGGGGAGGTTATGACTTATAATCGATTTGTATTTATTATTATAGTTATTATTGATCATATAGTATTTTTATGGAGTCTTTCAAGGGGCCCCTGGCAGCTGGGGGCCCCAGGCGGTTGCCTACTTTGCCTAATAGGTAAGTCCGCCCCTGTTTCAACCATTCAGTGGGACTGACAACCAAGAGATGTCTGGGGATTGATTAGATAGAGATTCTAGTACCATTTTATTAACCAAGAAGGGATACTAGGAACCAAACTTTATTTGCTGCAATGACCTGGAGGCCAACTGGAGCCTTAGCACCAGGCAGCAGAAATTGGGATACGGCATAGATATGTGGGATTGGGGTCCATGTGACATAGCGGGCTAAGTCGCTGCATTGCAGGACAGTCTATGTCACAATGGTCATGGGTCGAGCCTGACCATGGGTTCTCTGACTTTCCCCTGGCCTCCTGCATGAGGCAGCCCAAAATTGGTATAGTGCTGCCTGGGATTTGGGTTAATGTTTTTGGTCTCTATGAGCCATATTAGTCTGGTATTCATGTTGAATCAGATGAACTACTTTCTCTCTACAAGCATGCATCTCTACTCTTTTTATATAAAAGGCATAGTGTGTTTAGGAATGAGGCAACAAGATCTGGTCATTTGAGAGCCTGGGCAACCTGGGATTGTCTCTTGTCCTTACAAATGAGAATAATTCTCTAACATACATGAAAACTTACTTTTTGACAGCTGACACTCCCAGTCACAGATTCTTTTATGTGTCCAACTTATTAATAAACCAGAACTCTAGAGACAGTCAGAGAGAGAAGACAAATGAAAATAGGTGTGACTTTACGTGTTTGAAATGTCAGGCGTGATTTTGGGACTATGATCTTCAGAAAACAATGTTCAATCAATGCATTCACTCTGTTATTTAACGTTTACTGTCGTTTTCTGTGAAGTGGGATCTTGCTATTGAGTGTGTCGAGAATCTAAGAGGAATAAAGTCAGGTGTTAGAATTCCCTGCTGTTTCAAAAATAAACTGTAGTATTTCCAGTACAGAACAGGATGTGCACATCATATAGATTTTGTCAGCAATTTTCACACACTTAGATAGTAGAATTGTTATTATTATATTATACTGTCAGAGCTTTACCATAGTTTTTTGCATTGTTTCCCATCAAGAATAATAACATTAATCTGCTTATCAATATTTGTTGTCAAGATTACCTCGTTTGTTTCTTATTATTATTCCATTTAAAGCATATCGTGTGTGTATCGTGTGTTTGAAAGAATATTAATGGTAATTCTGTGTGTCTGCTGCCTTTTGTGTGCTGTCTTGCTTTGTGCGTGTTTGTTAGGAATTAGACGTTGGTTTGTGTTTAGGCCTCATAGGGTTTTTCTACATGAAAGCTTAATGCAACGTCCATTCTAATAAGCTGTGCAGTTTGATGAACGAAATGAGTGCATGTTTTGAATCTGTATAATATGCAGAGCAGCAGCATGGTATCTACGTAATGCAAGCATATTTATGAACCCTTAAGCTACAAGAATGTTTTTCATAGTAAGTGAGTCTGCATATGGAATGCAGTTTTTAAGATTCTAGCTAACGCACAAAGCTAGAAAAAGAGAAAGTAATTTAGAACTGTGGTATGCTTTTAGCCAGCATTTTAAATGTGTCAAGTTAAATGTTGTAAATGCTTTCAATATTTATGTTTTCCTATTTGTCAACCAACATTTCTATAACAAATTTATGACAAAAAGCTCTCAAATGCTTGCTATGGGAATGCTTTGTGCAGCACATCAATTTTTTAAAAAGGCACAATCCATTTAGAGCTCATCATCCAAGATTTGCATCCTACCCATCTTTGAAAAACAGATAAATATTTTTGTTTCATACATTTTTGAAGTTGTCACTAATAAAACATCACCCCTAAGCTAACCCGTATGCTCTAAATTGTTTCATGTTTCATAAAAAAACACTAATGGACTTTTATATCATTTGTTTATTCAATAATTAACTCTTTATTCATTTATTCAATGTGTACAATGCACAGAGTTATTTATCTATGAGTTGTTTTCTCATCTTTTTTCAGTACTGGTGATCCTTAAATAGATCAAATTTGGCCCAGGCAAATGTAGACAGTTGTATTTAGAAAATGCACATATATACTATATACCAATGCTTTCTAATCCTCAACATTTCTATCACATTTTTTAAATTATAATTCTTCTAAATGTATTTCTTTCTTTCTCATTTTGTTATTTAAAGATAATCTGAACACAGACATACTGTACAGCACAACCCTCTCGCACCACCAGTATTGTTTAAAACATTTAGAGCTGAGACGTGGACAATGGGTATGAAACTTGTGATCACCGTGGATCCATAAAGATGAGATAAACAGACTAGCTTACAGGATATTGGCATATGGTCAACCATACAGTCTCCCTGTCATTTATAAATCATCTCACCCACCTGTTCTCCATGCCTTGTTCCACAGATTCTCCAGCTTTAATAGGACCAGTCTGATTCAGGAAAGCATATAACCTAGTGGCTCAAAGTTTAACCTCTGTTCATATAAACACAATTCATGATTATGTCACAGATGCATCGTGGAAAAATGTAAAAAACAGGTTTCATATGAAACACCACAATAAGAACATTCCTATATATATTGGGGGTTATGGGGTCAGGATGTAGAATGGAGCACTGAGGTCTGTTTGTCTCCCTCACATCATCCGTGGACCAGTCTACAATATCAGGTAGCTGGCAAATGTGTCCCATTACGTCTGCGGGCTGGCACACTCAAGGGCATTTACATTATCAATTAATGGATTATTTAGGGCCTTAGCATAGGGAAACCTATTGCTCCTTTGAGATTGTTTTCTAATCTACTGTAAGTTGACTAACAGGTTATATGTATGATTGAGATGTTACGTAGCCAAGTGAAGCTTTCTCAGCAACTAAAATAAAGAATTAGTAACCCTTGGTACTACATACAAATGCTGTTGTGGTTTGCAAATGTAGACACAATTAAACCATTAATTAATTCATTACAACATTTAATACATTTTACTTACTGTCAGGGCTTGGTGTGATGTAGTTGAAGGAGACCAAAGCAGGAAATAGATGGTTGTTGCTTGTTTTTAATGGACAATCCAGGAAACATATAATATATAATATACATATTGCCGTTGCAGGCGAACAGCTGAAGCTAGTGCACAACGAGTATTCTTATATTTCTTATTATGCTTTCACAGCGGAATAGACACTGACAGCTAACATAAAAGTAAAGAGCGTACGCATAAACTTCCAAACTACAACAACACCCTTTTCACAACTTACATTTTAGAGTGTAGCTCCCAGAAAGCCTTTTCACACGTAGCAAAGTAACACACAGAAAATCAGTATTAAATGCCCGACACCTCCCTCTAGTTTGGCCACCATATACAGTATATATGAAAACGAATTGACTAATAGAACACGACTGAACGTAATCATTAATCACCAGATCTACAAGATATTAACCTAACCTATCCTAGCCTAGAAATGGCCAAACTAGAGAGAGATGTCACTAGAACGTAAAGGGACATACCACATAAACAAATCAAAATTACAATGCAAAGCATTGGCACACATAACGCATTAAATAAACAATATTTCCCCTCCCAATTCCCTCTAACTCTGCAAATCATTGGACAGATTGGTGGAATGGGGAAACGTGCACACATGGATCATCCAACCACATTTTGCCAAAAATCTTTTTTCCAACACGGAAGCCTTTAGTCAGATCATGCTCAGGATGATTACATTCACCAAATATACTTCCACAAGTGAATTTAAAGGCATCCAATCTGCATACACGTTGTTGCTGGAGAGTGATGTGGCAGGATAGGTAATCTGATTTATCTAAATCTAATCTTAGGCAGCACTATGCCAATTTGCACTGACTTGTGCAGGAGGCCTGGGGAAAGTCAGAGAACCCATAGTCAGGCTTGAACCCGCAACTATCATGGTGTAGACCAGTGTTTCTCAAATGGGGGTACATGTACCCCTAGGGGTACTTTGGAGTACTTCAGGGGGTACATGAAATCTTAGCAAAAATGCTCATTAAAAAATTTGAAATGCATAATTCCTAATATAATTTTACTATAATAATGAATTAATGAAGTGATGGATTCTAAACATTTGAATTGTAACATTTAAATGTATTTTTGTAAGTTGTTGTTTAGTGAATTTATCACTGCTGTATTGTACCTCTTTATATAGACTTTTTTCTACCAACAATGTTTTGTGCTGGTCAGGGGGTACTTGGCTTAAAAGGCAATTCAAAGGGGGTACAATATTGGAAAAAGGTTAGAGAAACACTGGTGTAGACTGTCGTTGCAGTGCAGTGACTTAGCCCAGTGGGCCATGCGGACCACCTTCTGATTTATCTAACCCAAATCCTAGGCAGTGCAATGCCAGTTTGCACTGTCTCTTGCAGGAGGTCCAGGGAAAGTCAAAGAACCCATGGTCAGTTTTGAACTTGTGACTATCATTGTGTAGGCTGTAGTTGCAATGCAGTGGCTTAGCCCACTACGTCACACGGACCCACTTTGTAAGATAACATTAATTGTCTCAGGTTCCCGCTGTCTGGCTATCATCATGTTACTGAATGTTTCTGAATCAGTTATAATGCCATTGAAAGTTGGCAATTTCCATTTGCCAATGCTACAATAACGATCATCTACACATTTTTTTTACTATAGTTTTAGCTACTGTATTTCTTTTCACACGTTGCAACCACCGGTGTAAGACATGACCACAGTTTGAGTTGAATTTAGGGTGTTATCCCATGAAGCTAGATCACATGCAAGTGACAGCCTTTGTTTCCGTTGGACATTAGCTAATCCAAGAGAAACTGGCTAGAGGGGTTCAGGAGGTAAAACAACATCTTATTGAGATTTCTCTATTCTAAAATGTGCACAGAACAGGAGGAATTTTGATCAGGACAGAATGGTTGCTAGATCCAAACAATACAGTAAATAAAGACAGGAGTCATTTTTAACTCCTGTGTCAACTTCTAGTATGTACAGAAGAACAGCTAGTCTTTACTATATAATCTCACTCAGACAATAATGCACTTCAGAATTTCTCTCATTTTCAATTTCTGAAAACACTTAATTATACTGCTCTGACAATGGAAATGGAAGTTATTAGCATTAACTTGCATTTACAGCCAGCTATTTTCTTCTTACAGTAGAGATTAGGGTCAGGTGTCTTGTTCAAGGACGTAAACACATAATCTTTTTCCTTTCTCCTTTGACATTGTTTTCTAATCTACGGTACTGTGGTTTACTAGCATAGCGCTTTTGACCGGTATTGGCATCTGCTGTATCTTTGCTTACCTTTTAGAAACAAATGCCATTTTGACCACACTCACAATGTCCAAAAATGGGTCATCTTCCTCTGAATTTTTATTTTGGTTGTTCTACGAAATATGAACAAGGGAATCCTGGGCAGGGCAAATTAGCATAGCGTTGCCCGTAATTTGGGTTAGATAAATCAGATTATCTATCCTGCCTCTTCGCTCTTCAGCAACTTGTGTCCAGATTGGGCGCCTGTGTGTTCAATCGCGGAAGTGTAGTTGGTGAACATATTCAACCTGTGCATGATCCGACTAAAGGCTTCGTGTGGGATTCACAGTGCAAAAAGAATTGGTGGCTGGGTGACATGAGGTTGGATGAACCGTGTGCACACCCTTCACCATCCCACAGATCTGTAGCAAGGAGTTGCGGAGCTGCCGACAAGGCAGGATTAGAGAGAATTGGTAAGGGAGAAAAATGGGGAAAAAATCACAAAAAAGTCTTAAGGCAATCCCTTTACAATTTTAATTGTAAATCAACCATCTAGTTATCCACTGGAGTTGAAGCTTTTATATCAGTTTGGCTTTGTGAATGTCCCAGATGACTTTGTGATACTAGCAGCCACATTTCTTTCTGCATTGTAGCAATGCATTCATCTGTGAATTGGATACTGCATATAATATCCATTAAGAAGAAAAAACGCAAGATAATATAACTGTTACTTGGCTTGGTTAACATGGAGACAAATAGGTGAAAGTGTTTGTTGGGAACCAACCATCCCCTCCTCACACAGACACAGACATTGCAGTCGTCCTATTCCTTCCGCATAGTTAACCTTTTCATTAAACAGCATTTCCTAATTATTGTGAAAAGTGGCAGCATCCTTCTATTGTAGCTTAATTAGCCAGTTAATGTTGTTACTGTGCGCTGCAAACCATTCATTTGTCTTGCTTAAGGAGCCGCTCTCTTGCCATTAACGGCGAGGAAATTGAGTTTGTTATTTATTGTAAATGGAGAATATGCAGTTGTGTGTGTGGTTATTAACTTTTAATAAGCTCCAATTTATGCCGAAGCCGTGTTTATGGCGGGTGATGGCTTTATTAGTTTAGTGTAGTGCTCTGTGGAGCGTTTGGTGTGAATAGTAGCCTGTGAAGCGTATTTGTAAACCATGCCGTTGGTATTGCTATATACAGATTGCATCAAACAGATTGCAGCTAGAAATCTACAAACCTCGTGGCATTTGGCTTGGTGACTTCAATGGGCTGGAGATGATGATATAGGCTAGCCACACCAACCATAGATGAAGTTGCAGTCAATTATTGATCCTGGCAATATTCCTCAGCACTTAACCTTTACACTAGCTGAACGGGATATGAAGTGCCTTTATTGAATGTGTACTTTTATGTTCTTCTCTGGTGACAGCCCCTAATCAATACTCTCTCTCTCATTAGTTTGGGGGCCTGCTAAGAATATCCTTACGACTGAAATCAATCTGCTGGTTTGACAGAGGCCCAGAGACTAGTCTGTCCCAAATGGCCCCCTATAGCCTATGTAGTGTACTTTTTTACCAGGCCCTGGTCCAAAGTAGCTCACTATATTGGGAAAAGGTATAATGTGAGATGCAGACTGAGACTGTGCTAAGATTCATTTACATTTTAGTCATTTAAAAGACGCTCTAAGCTGTTGGTAGAAATCCCATCGTTATTGTAATAGTTTCATCATCAATTTCCTTGTTAGGTGGAATGTTTCAAAACAGTTATTCTCAATGAGTGGGACATTAGTTAAACAGCTTAATATCCTGTGTCAAACTTCCCTCAATAGCAAAGGGTAGTAATTTTTATGCCCATGTAATAAAATGAGTCACTACAAGATTTTAACTTCCTCTGTCCTTTCTTCTTGTGGCAAAGATGTTCCAATAGATAAAGCCCAATAAATCAGTCTGCATCTGTTCATTTGTTCACGTTCACCTGAAAATCCTCCCAGTCTACACAAACTGACTTTCGCTCCCATTGATATTACATCCATCTTCAGCACTCCTCTCTCAAATTGCCTGACACATCATCTCATTAAAATGTACAAAGAAATCTCCTTCTCTTTATCTCCGATTATCTAATTAGCATCAGGCAGATGGTTTAATAAGCGATATCCTCCTCCGTTTAGCCTCCCCAACGCCCCAGCCTAGAACAGTGGAGAGCATCTCTCTCTGGTCGGTAGGCTCGCTCTTCCCTGTGAATAGCTCTCCGGGGTTCACATTATTGCTTCCTATGCCTCAGGCTACAGCAAAACCAGGCTGCACTCAGAGTTTAGAGCACTAAATAGATAGGGAACGTTAAAGTGAATTAAACACTTTGGTGTAATGTCAGTAAGTGGGAGTTTTAACTAAGTATTTTTAGAGTATAAACCAGTGGTATTCAAAGTCAGGGTTGCGGCCCCTTGTGCGGTCGCAGGGAACTGCACTGAGGTCACCAATAACCTCTGGTTTCTTAAAGGAGAAACAAGGTGTAACGGGGATCCTCTCAGGGCCGATAATCCCCATCTGGTGGTGGCTTGTTAAGTTCTAAAAGGGAAAAAGTATAGAACTATGTTCATAAATTGTTGCCCACCAGAAGCAGAAATATAGAAAATACTTCTGTAATATAGCTACAGTTTGCACGTGCATTTAGTGATAGGCCATATTTACACACATGATTAAAAAAAAAGTCTCGCCAGGCATGAAATGTGCATAGGTATTTGTCATGTTAATACTTGCTTTAAAAATACAATTTCCAGGCAAAACATTGACTTTGCTTACAGATTAACAGAAGTCTAGCCAATATAAAAACTAAAGCAGAGAGACAAATTAACATTTCCTCAGAAATCAACTTTGCATTTGAACAATGATAAATGGATATATTTATAATCGTCATTTCACAAGTTGTGAAGAGCACTTGTGTGAACAAAGCCATAACCTGCCGTAGCACTTGCCTTAGCTCCACCCTGCTCTCACTGTGAGCGAGCTGCCTGAAGCTCCTAGGCACACCCTTTAACACATTCACCGGCATTGTTACACAGTGTGTTAACTGAACACGGTCGAAATCGTTTACCTTTTCTTTTTGTTTTCTTGCGAGCTGGATGGCCTGTCTGGATGTAAAGTATATTGCCTATAGTTCCATATCCAGTTGACCTCATGCAGTAACAGGCTTTTGGGCCCTGCTTTCTAAATCCAGCTTTGTGACAGAGCGGAGGAGCCAAATAAGCCCATCTGTCATTATGAGGGAAAAAGTTCAATGTCCAGATTACATTACTGCCCCGGTTCTACTTCTGGCACTTCTCTGCCTGGTAATGAGCGAACGAACCGAGTGCCCAAACATGAATGCTCAAGTGAAGTCCGGCAGCAGACATCCTCGGCCAACCGATCGGCCCTGCATCCGGAATCTACGCAAATAAGAGCTCCGGCCGCCAGCCAGTCAGTCAGCCAGCTAGCTGACTCTCCTCAGACCCAACAGTGTGAAACTCGCTCAATTAATTCTCCGACTTCTGCAGGGCTTTTCCTGCTGGCTGGTGGAGAGGAACAATAATGAGACTGGATTTAGAATAAAAAGATGTGCACATCTACAAAGAGGGAAGGGGCAGAGAAGTTCTCCTGTCTCAGATTGACGGCTGGAAATTGCGGAGGTCAGTGCAGTCCGTGAAGCATCACCCCGGCAACTACTGTAGCAAAACAGCCCAGCCGAGCCAGGCATGGGAGCTGGACGCTGCTTAGCAACTTAGCGCTCTCTCTCCCCAAGCCTTTAGCCCGCTAACACAAATAGGGGCCTCCAATATATGTCACTGTGTAAGGAATATCTTCTCTGTGAGGACAAAATAATGGGACTGCTCACTACTGTATAACAGAGTGTTGAGGAACTGGGTGAATAAGAGGATGAGGATATTGGATGAGGGCCGCTTCCCTCAGCTTGTCAAATCACTTTCAAAAGGTATCAGTCACGGGGGAAGGAACTGAATGCTACTTCCTAGAGAGATTCGCTCTGTTTATTTGATTTTGTTTTAAAAGTCTTCTTTAAAACACCTGTTCTGGTAATTTAGTCATTGTCAGAGCGATGAGGTAATAGGAGCGTTGTTAATGAAGTGGTCCGTGATTGGGTTAATCAGGTTTTCAAACTTGCAATGCTCTACTTATAAATAGAAAATTGATTATTTCTCCATCAACAACATTTAGACGATCATTAGGGGGAGAGTTCTGCTCAAGTGGCCGTAGGTTAGAGATTTTAACAAGCACTTTCAGTGCCTAATCTACGCCGATCGTTGCACTGCCAGCATATGTGAACTACTCCTGATGCTAATTGCGCTCAGCTGTGAATTGAAACAATATCTAATTGTCTGCTGGATTAATTACGAGTGCACATGTGGCGGTGTGCATTCCTAAACAAGCCTTCTCATAAATAATCGCATGCAGCAGGTAGATCCACAGCAGATGGGGTTTTTCCTAACCAAGCGATCAGTTTATCATGAATAAAACACAGTGACAACCATACTGCACTTTCTTTTTTCAAATGTAAATTTAGAGACCGTAACTTTTTGCTACATGTTGTCATCATGAATAATTATTGCAGTCTAAATATCCATTTTTTCTCCGGTGACTGGATTTCTTTTTTATATTTAGCTGCCGCTACTGTGCTGCTCTTTTGTTAGCAACTTTTCAATGCTTACATTTTATTAACATTTTTATTCTTAAGTTTTTATACTATTATACCTCAGTATAATTAAAAGTATAAGAAATTCAATAAAAGTTATTTTGACAGTTCTGCTTTTTGAGAGATCAGAGGTACTCATGGCTTAGTGTTTACCTACAACATTCTTCAGTTCAAAGAAATGTGTACAGTCGAATCCCTCCACACATCCTAAATGTAATTAAATCTCAGAAAAACCCAGCAACCTTTGAGTTTTCCGGCAGTTCATGTAGTTTTAAACTGTTTTACAATCAATTAAAATGAAAGAGACTGAGCTGTGAGACGAAACACGTAACACTGCACTATGCTCATCATCAGCATCAAAGACATTTGGAAATGTACCCCAGACATCGTCACAATTACGCTGTGTTGAACTTTCCAGGTGTCTCAGTTATAAGACCCACACAGATCTGACTGAGGCACTGGCAGGGTTTCATGATTAAACTTTGTGCAGACTTCCTTCAAAAACTATGACACACTACCACGTTGTGAGTTTGCATTAGGAATAATAATGCTCATATTAATTTTGTATTGACCTTTCAACGCCAATTCTCTATTCAGCAGTCCAAACAGAGAGAGAGGCCTTTTTTTAATTCCCTGGTCTGAGGAAAGACACAGCTAAGGGAGCCAGGGCCCAGTGGCTGCTGGGTAATGAAAACAGACCAAACTCGAAGAAGCTTACTTACACAACATATTAAAACACAACCTCAGAGGTACCCTCCGCACCGTCATTACTCATCTGAACTTTATGGCCATCATCAAACATTCGCGCAGAGATGGACTACAATAATATATGTAATACTGTGTTCATTCATCCATTAAAACACTTTACACCTTACAATATAATTTTACTCCTTGAAAACATTAGTTTCATTGTTTATTGTAGGGCTTTGTAAATGAGTTGGCTAAATTCAACTAGTGAGAACTACATTTCTGTTGAAAGGAGAATGGCACTCTGAGCAAGACATTACTTAATTTGAGTGAGATGTAGTTACATGTAACTGTGTTGGGCCAGCCTATCTAAAGATTAATGTTATAGGTGCTTTTTGTAACAGCTTCTGCTAAATGACCCAAAGGTTACAAACAATGACCAAATTACTAAGACCAAGTTTACTTTCGTTAACCACTGTGCAGGTATTTTGTGTAGCGCTCGAAGCTCTTGAATTGGTAGCACGTATGTCCTCTGGTAACAGGGGTTCCAGACCCGGCTCAGACGACTGTGTGCCGTACTTCTCTGTTTCTACCTGTCTCCCAGCCTCTTTTTCCTACTGTTATTGTTAAAAAAGACTGTGCTTTACTGTACAGTACATCTTTTGAGTGAAGTCAGCCATTTCACATGGAAAATTATAATAGAAAAAATACAACTTAACTCCAGTGCGTAGCCTATCGCTGCACCGATCCTCCTGGCCATCATGAGAAACTGTTTACGCCAAAAACAACAAGTTTTTGAAACAACAAGTAGTTAGAATGCTGCTGTGTGTCATCAGGTTTATACAATGTGTGCCTCTACTGTCTCACTGCCATTGTGGCCAAAACAATCAAAGTCGATACAGCAAGGACAAAAGAAATGAATTAAACAGCCTTTCACCGTGTTGGTGTGTTTTTTCCTTTTAAACCGGCCTCTGTAAAGATCACTCAGGAGAATTTATTTCTGCCTTTGATTTAATTAAAGCTAAATATTGGCCAATCGTCACACACTTGCGCGACGGATGCTTGACACTGTAATTATCTCCTGAGGTGCTTTGTCTTAAAGGCTGCATTCGAGCGTGAAACTCAATTCCAACATTCACTCATCAGAGACGGCTGTTTTTAAGACTGTTTGCTTACCGTTTCTTTAAGTCATCCATAAATGAATTGATAGAAAATGGTCCCTTTTGTGACTTGCCAGTTGGGACAATGAGACGCAAAACACTTCATTAAAAGAGTAATTCACTCAATTAATATGGCCTTGTGTTATGTTTCCGAGATTTATTTTAACCAATATAAAAATCCTGCGCCTATTTCTAAATAGATTCATAGCAATAACCACTTACAGTTTAGACATGTTTCAAAAGTTGAAAAGGTAAATGCTGTGCATGGTGCTTTACAACACATGGCAACCTTAAGACGATCGATCATCGTGCATGAGATAGCAGCCTGCAGTATTCTGACAAGGTGCATCTAGACCTATAAAGGTTTATTATTTTAGATTGATGTATTCCCTGCTCTCTATATACAGACTGTATTCCTATTCCTCTCTCTCTCTGTCTGTCTCTACCCCTCTCTCTCAGTCTGTCTGTTTTCTGTTGAATTATTCACCAATGTCACCGTAGTGACCCATTCCTTGTCAGCGGTGTAGCTGTGGCACGGTGTACTGCAGGCGCTGAGCTGAGCTAAGCTGAACGTTGTGCCAGGCCCGGCATCGCTCCCCTCACTCAGTGCTCCGCTGTAATTTGTGTCACTGACTGGAGTTTGATGGGTGAGAAGCTCTGTGCTGCACTGTGGCACAAGGGTAGCGGAGGCTGTGCGTGTGTTTGTGTGTGTGTGTGTGGGGGGGGGTAGTGTGCATTTGTGTGTGTGAGAGGAGGCGGCCCTCATCGCCAGCGTGTCTCACTGAGAAGCCTTGAGGAGACAGGCCCGGCTCCGGCGCTGAGTCGCTCACAGCTGCGACTTGTCACATTAGTCAGCTCAAATTTTGAGAAAATCAATTCGGAACTTTAATTCCCTCGACTCCCACGCCTGTACCAGCACGGCCGCCCCGGCCATCGCCAGGTCCCCCCCACCTCGAAACACACTCCCAAGGGGACAAGTCATCAATCTTAAATCACGTCCTCAAAACTAATGGCAGCCACAGCGCCGGGCCTGC
>JACXGM010000307.1:13189-35907 GCA_016801145.1 Umbra pygmaea
AGAGAGAGAGAGAGAGAGAGAGAGAGAGAGAGAGAGAGAGAGAGAGAGAGAGAGAGAGAGAGAGAGAGAGAGAGAGAGAGAGAGGCATTATTGACTAGACTATGCAAATGTCCTTCATTAGCTCCAGTGGCATATTCATGCCCTGTCTGACTCACTCAACATGGGTGTACCAACAGTGGACTGACAGATACAGGCCTCCTAGAGACTGATTCTGCGGACATGACCTGTGCACATTATATCAGTATCCCAGGACCGACACATCTAATTAACTAATCATCACATAATTTCATTTTTAGGGCTCCACTTTGTGTGGTTTGCCATGATTAAATATTGATGAGCAAAATTCCACAAAAAACTTGGTATGGAATCCCCTTCTTTGGATAGGTCTTCCACAGTATGCCAGGAAGGCTGCTGTTTTCCAGTGACTGTGTTTTGTTGTACTTATTTACCCAGACCATGATGACTAGAGACGGGCTCTGATTGAAAGCGAGTGCCTGACGAGAGCAGAGGTTGTAGTCAAGGCCTCAGACTCCCTCGTGTGAGCGCTTCGGCGATGTAAACCTACATTTAGGAAAAAAGAAAGTTAAGGCGCCATTGTGAAAGCATAAGGAGCCATCAAGTGTATTGGCCATGGTAAACAAGCTGTCGCCAGTCCGACTCCTGTTGTGAATAATGTATGTGCAGTTGTGTGTTTGCGCGTGTGCGCCCCGCTCATACAGAGTTACTGCTGCCTTCTGAGCATCTTGAAAGTGATGGATGAAAGTTTCCCTTACCCCAAGTGATGGATGAAAGTTTCCCTTACCCCAAGCGCGCAACTGAATTCAATTGAAAGCTACTGTTTATTTCCTGCTGCTCCTCACGCTAGCTGATGCACAATCAGGTTTGTTTTGCAATTGATTTAAGCCAGGGGGGTCTTTGTAGAGTAAAAAAGAGCTAAGATACCCTGATGATGGAAAAGATGATTAAATTTGTTTTGTCTGTCTCTCCCTTTGCCTGTGTCAGTAAATGAGATCAGTGCTCTCTCATGTCAACACGCGCTCCTTGTTGAGCAGTCAAAGTTAATTTGCAAAAGTGCCATTTTTTCCCTGGTGGTTCTCCCGGAAATACTTGATTTTTCTGTATCCTCACAGAGCGTTCAGCTTTCAGCCGGGAGTTATTTTTATAGTGCAGTTTGGCTCATCGCACGACTAAGCTAGTTTGGAAAACACTTAGTCTTTTAGAAAGTCTGTTCCTGGTTGTGGATAGCTGCGTTTGGTTCTCTCACAGGTTGTTTGTAGGCTTTGTTCAGTGTTAACGGTTGGTTCTGGTATAGGTTGTCAACGCTGTGCCTCCGTAATGGAATAGGAGCTTCCTGAGGGGAAAGGGACTACAGGGCCATTATTCATCATCCGCTTGCTTTCCTCCCATCCCTCTTAGCTCTGCACGACCCATCCAATGGCAGCAGTCTATCCAGGCATCATTCATCATGTGTCCAAACAGGGAGTAGGGAGCTCCTTTCTTACCCTCAGCTACAGAGATGCAATAAAGACTCTATTATATTGCCGGGTTCTGATAAACATCTCAATGATATCATTATTAACCAGGGTCATTTAGGATGGCATGGAGATTTTTTAAGATTTCTTCAAGGATTTCCCCACGTTATTAAAACCTATCCCACTGTCTGATTGTAAAATGTTTGAATGTGTCAATGTCATTTTAGCATTTGATATAGTTGTGCATACATTTTTGTACTTGTCCCCCATGGGAATCAAACCAGGTATGCTAGCATAGCAAATAGATGACTGTGCTGTTAGATATTTGTATTGGGCTTTAGTCTAAGCTACTACCGCCAGTACATTGTTATCAGTTTTCCAAATTGTGGACTCAGCATACTGAGATTGAACCTATTTAGACCACAATGTTTTCATTCATATATACTTGTTTGTAGCAAGATTTCTGTCAGCTATATATTTCACACGGTATGAACCTCTGAAAATCTAAATTCTTCTTTACACAGCCCTGCCATGTATGCTTCCAGGTAAAGGCAACAATTGAGCTGACAGAGGCAAAACGCTTCATACCAGTCATGACATATATAGTCATAATTTTGTATTATCTAACACATCCTTTCTCAGATGGTTTGTGTGAAAAAAAAACTAATCAGTCATTTATTTCTTTTTTATTTACAAGATTTGCAAACTGTATCAAATGACAGCTGAAATCAAATACATGATTATAAAAAATATATATCTCAATCAAATACAAACATGTAGATGAAAAAAGCTAAAAAGCAGTAGAAGATCTGCAGTGCATTTTGGGGATTATAATAAAAGCAGACTATTGCATTGATCTGGTAGACTTAAAGTAAGTGTATGCCAGCGATTGCGTTTCACTGACAAAACAGCCTACAAATATTTTTCAATCCCACTTAAAAGGCTAAAGTAGCGTAGCCATACCAGCCGGTGGATATATTACATGATTATAGCTGGCTACATAGTATAGTGTTTACCGGTAACAGTAAATATGGCTCTAGTAAATATTGGCTCTAAGCTAGTGTGGAACAGTTAAATTCCTGTAGGTGTTTAAATGAAGCTAAGTGGTTATCGTGCTCATGCTTGACCTACTGCAGTCTGGATAGAGAAACCTACTTTACGTACATAAAGCCTATTAGAAACTCTGTACCGTCATTTACATGTATAATATTTCCATGGTACATTCAACAATCTTAATTGAGTGCACTTGTATTTTGGTTGAAATTAAATGATGACTATGTAGAGACGTTAATAGAGAGAATGATAGGACAGTTCACAGTATATTTACAGTATGTAGCCTGCTGTGCGTCATTCCACTAAATGCAACTGTAGCAATCCAGTTACATGTGTTATTGTTGCCAGTTGGGTTGTGGAGAGCAGAAATTGAAAGGGTGAACATTCTTATTTTTACCTATAATCAAATGACCAGCCCTCGCTATTACACCTCCAGATCTATGCAAATTAAACATCGAAATATACACTACCATTCAAAAGTTTTGAATCACCAATTAACTTTGATATGTTTTGATATAATCTTATACCTAGGTGTCACCAATGTGGCATTAAAATGATCAGAAAATATAGACAGAATATGATTAATTACTGACATTGAAAAAGTGGCTTTGGTGTTGAAACAAAGTTGATGTGTTAGAATTTGTGTTGGTTCAGTGGGTTTGGAGGCTTGCTTTATAGTTCAGTCTTTATAAATGTCCACAAAACAGCTCTTGCACCCTGCCCCAGTCCAGGACATGCTGAAATGGCCAGAAAGATGTTAGTAAGCATACACCTTCATTGGCAGCCATTACAGCCAGAAAGAAATGACACATTTCCCTTCCTCACCCCTTATAATTTATATTAATTTGTGACAGTCAGTTAATAAGACCAAGTCAAATGCAATACATGTTTACCTCTAATAAAAATA
Organism: Umbra pygmaea; assembly: GCA_016801145.1. Lineage (NCBI taxonomy): Eukaryota > Metazoa > Chordata > Actinopteri > Esociformes > Umbridae > Umbra > Umbra pygmaea. The sequence continues at coordinate 16,622 of JACXGM010000307.1, forward strand.
CAATATTAATTTCAAAACAAAGGCATTCAGAGTTAAAGGCCCCTAATATAAACTCTAAAATCTTGCCACTATGTCTAATAAAATTCTGAGGTAAGTTACATGACTTTGATTTCAATGTCCTGGTTCAATCTGACCACTAACAGCTCCAGGTCGTGCTATTTACAGTATAGGGTTAAAAAAGAGCAGTTCATTACTGTCATATTTTTGTAATTTAACAGATGCGTAAACAGAAAGTGATAGAGTATTTGGTGTTCAGTGTTCTTCACTAATTTTACATCTTTTATTGCTTCAACAACAATTTCCTTGCCACCACAAGACAAAAGAAATGCACTCCTTAATGCAGTGGTGGAAACTTAAAGAGCCCACAGAAGGCCTTCAGGGCCCAGCAGTAACCCCGGGGCCTTGAAATAAAGGCTGCCGCAGTAGGGAGTACATGCATTTAAGGGATGCAGTGAATGGGTAACAAAGTGTACTGATGTAGTGCATGCAGTGGGCTACATTGTACAGATTTTACTGTAGACAGAAGAAAGTCGTTTTTCACCTGTGATCTTGACAAAATATGAGAATTACTGATTCAACAGAATATTTGCTGAGGTTCGTCTGAACTCTCTGTCCAGCCACTCTCAATGTCAATGCATGATTTACAACATGGTCAACCATCCTCCTCCTGGTCTCCCTCTTCCTCTGTGTGCTCCCCCTCTCATCCTCACTCTTCCTCTTCTTCTTACTGCAAGGTTGCCTTCCCATTTTTGTTGAGGACAGGTAAACTCACCTGTTGACTTTTTCTAGTGCTTATGGGTTATTGGTGTGTTTCCAATTAAGCACTTAAGTGTCTGTGTACCTGATGGCCGTGTTTGATCAATTGTTTCATCGGTGTGGTATTTTGGATGGCAGTGTCTTGAAATGGCAGAGCAGTGACATTATGTTAGATTTCTGTGTTTATTGTGCGTTTAGTGTTTTGCAAGCCACTATGTTTAGTGTTTTGCAAAATGTGTGAGAATAAGAAAGTGTTTATAGTTTTGCAGATCTGGACTGAGGTTTTGCTCCTTGAAGGTGTCAGGTTTCACTATGTGTGTGTTATTTATAATTTTAGTGTGTAGAACATTTTTGTACTGTCACTGTGGGAAATTAAATAGTACCACTGTTGCAAGTGGGATTCTCTACAATCACAATGCACTTCAATCCAGAGTCCATGAATACACTTTCATAGTCAGGAATGGTCCTGCTAGAAACGCATTGAAATTATTAGCTACTGTGCAAAAAAACTAACAAATAATAGTCAGCTAAGTGAATGCACTACTGTATTCTGCTGCAGGGAATAGTTTTCTAACTGAAAGACCAACTTTATGAATAAAATAAAAGGGTTAGTTTCTCCTGCCATAGTATTTATCAGGGAAGAAAGCACAGATTTCTTTTCATGAATATTGATTCACTTACTTATACTCTTGGACTCTTGGGCCCTGGCATCTGCGTTAGGGCAGAAAAAGTATTCTCCCCAAAACATTTGTCAGTCAATTAATGCTCCATCCTGTGAATTTTGTGAATGCAAACTTCCATTTTAGTTCTGTTGTGTTAAAATTGTTTATACAGTATATGCACACTCTAAATAGAATCATTATCTTACCACATTTAGCTCGAAACCCGATGTTTTTCACCGCTATGGCAGCCATTTCCTTACATAGTGTCAGGGAGGGACTCTCCGCCAATATGTGTGATGTATGGTTTGCTAAAGTGGAGGAAGCATAGTTTGCAGACCTGTCAAACAAACCAGATTGACATCCAATGTGGTTGCAGGGCGGGCCTAGTATTTAGATACAGCCGAACTAGAGAAAAGTTACTAACCCAGACACCTCAGAATATCATGGGGGAAATCGCTTTAGCTCAACAGCATTGATATACATAGGGTTTAGACCCTAGAGGCCTAATATCGCAGAACGTATTTTTACTAGTTCAGTTACAAAAATTGGTATATAATTAGGGATGAGTAAAGTTCCTGTTTTGGTACTGTTTCTAAATTATTACTTTTTCCATTTCTATAATATTCCTCACTTGATTTATGTATTTATATATTTATAATTAGTCAGCCCACCAGAATTGGATCTCACATTTTCATTATGCCATATGAACATTGGCTACCCCATTGTCTTCCACTGGACACAGGTAAAGATTTCAGAAAAAATGTTCAGAGGACTTTTTTGTAGCTATGGGGCATCCCAATGAACAAAGGATCCAAACCACCAAAATGCAAAATTATTCAAGCAAAAAGTTCTCATAATACAGATATGACACTCTATGTCATTCAACACCTAATTAACGGCATTGAGCAGGTCTACAGAACACAGACTCACATGGGGTTTCTTGACTTGGCTAATGTCACTGAAGAAGTTTGGGCAGTCACTATGATTGTGTGACTCATTACCATGGAGGGCAGTCTGAGCAGGCACAAAGTTGATAGGGGCCACTATGAGATTCACAGATTCTCCACCAGACCTAAAAGAATAGGCTTCTTCACCGGACCCAAAACCAAGACAGATTTATTGCATCGGTCAGTTATGTTTAGATCAATGTCATTGAGGAATGTTTTACCACAAATGTTACTCAGAGAAAAAGCAAGTTTAGCGAAAGGTAAAATATAATATATAACAACGGTAAAAATATGAAAATTTAAAATATCACACACATGACAGGACAGAACAGACGTAATATTAATTATATAACATGCACTGGAAAGACTACTTCAAACTGGCATTGACATATGCATATATTCCTTATGTTCGATTTTTAAACTCAATATCGACATCAGTAACTCTGATGTTTCCTGTGCAAACAAGGCCTTCATGGGCCCGGTGTCATTGGTGCTATGTCACAGGAGATGAAGAGGACTCCTTTCGTTGCAAATGTCAGTCTCTCACTGGCTGTGCATATCTATAGCCATGGAGCTGGAAAATAGCAAGTGGGCGGGAATTTTCTCCATCTGAGGTAGTTGGTCATTGCTACTACACTGTTTAAGTCTCAATGTTTGAGTTCTGTGGTCCACCGGAGACCTGTCAATACTCTGAGCTGTACAGGTTGTGGCAGGGTTTCTTCAGGGACAGCATTTGCCTTGAAGTATTCTGTCTTTTCTCATCTTCAAAGTCAGCCTGCGGGCTCTGGCGACAACATATGTTCCCTCTAAGATGTCCTGGAGACAGAGAAGCATCACTAGTCACATAAACCAAATGTTGTGCTCTGCTTCCTGGACCTCTCTCTCTCTAATCTGTCTTCTAGCGTTCCTTTCTCTAGCACTAAAGCAGATGTTGCAAGCCACATGTACGCCTGGAAAGTACTTTGACATATAAATATTACAGCTTGGCGCCAACCCACCCACTGTTGAAATGACAATATAATTAATTGGCATTGTGCGTATGCTGCGTGATGCTCCGGAGTGTCTTGCCCAGCGTGAATGTATGTCAAAAAATCTGTTGATTAATCTGTTGCCTTCAGGTAGGTGAGATGCCGGGAAGAGACTTCTAGCTGTTTGGTTAGCCAAGAATAAAAAGCGTGACCATGATTCTATATCGCTTTATTAGCCTTATCTATACTGTGTACTTTGTTGGAGGTGCTTGGATATTGTTTAGATTTTTTTGTCATTTACCTTGTACTTGCCTATAGGCCCAAACTATTTGTAACTTATCTTGCATGTTTAAATGAAAACATTTAGTTGAACAGCCTGAAGCAGGAATTTTTTCTGGTCATAGAGAACGGTGGCACAGATACTATTACTCCTTGGAGTAGTTACAACTTCTCTGTTTTCTTACAAATCTGAGATTTTGTGTGTACGAGTCAGGTATCGATCAGAATAACAGGCATACAGTGTATCACAGTATATAACAATAAATAATAATCAATATCTTTATAATCAATATCTTATACCATGTAAATTGCCCTCCAGTTTTATGGTCCCCTTGATAGAGGTGAGCACATTATTTGAAGAAATATGTCCTGAAAGTATTCAATTGAGTTGTTCACAGAAAACAAGGAATAAATATTTTTCTTTTTGAATTTTTTTAAATCGATATCAATCACTAGGAACTCTAAATGGGTCATCCCCCCCTTTCTGTTTGGATGACACATATTGCAAACTTTAGTCAGTTATTAAAATGGGGAACATCATAGAACACACAAATGAAATGGCTATAAGTAGGTGATGGCTACAAAATAATTCTACACACCTGAAATTACCCATCACCAATATATTTTTTTTTTTAAACAACTGGGAGCTCTGGTGAACTGGCCTGGAAAAGAACTAACGTGCATTTTGCCCAGTAGCACAGTAAGGAGGATGGTTTGAGAGATGAACAATTCTCTACGAATCACAGTTGGAAAATTGCTGAATGTTATTGAATTGTGGGGTAACTACGTCTCCAAAACTACAATTAAAAGCCATGATTTGGCAAAAGGCGACGTTTTGCCAGAAGTTAGCCTCTAGTCTTATCAAGAACAACACCTACATAGAGAATCCTGTTCCAATCAAATTTCCAATGACATTTATTGAACTCTATTTGCACACCACAGGGTGTGCATGTTTTAGCCGCTGCTTGCAGCATTTGCATAACCCTACCCCTAACTCTAACACAAGACCTTGTAAACAGGAGAGAGGACAATATACTTTCAATGACTAACTTACTGAGTCAGGAAGACTTAAAATACACATTATCCATTTACAAAGCTGGGATATTAGCCAATAGTGTGTAATAAGGAAATCTGCAATAAAATATGCATTTACCTGTATAAGTTTTAAGATGTGTAGTCATATCAGGTATTAAACTCGATTTGAAATATAACAGTCTGTATGTCATTAGCCTATTCAGTCTTGCTAGCACACCATGTACCTGCCAAACAAATACTTAGCATGTGGTGTGGGCGTATGGTTTTTAAGATCTGAATCATGATTTCATACCTTTTAAAGCAGCCCTCTGGAATTCAGATTGTAAAAATTCATTTTTTTCCAATTACTCTTTCTATATTTTAGAGGTGTTACAAGTACTTTTGTCTATTTTTGTTTTACCAAATATAAGGTTGCTTTATTTTTGTTTGCTGTAATGAGTAATTTTTTAACGTTAAGTCATAACATTTTAGAGCACCTGGGATAACATGTCATGCATTCCTAAATTATTCCAGGTACAAAAATAATGTTTATCCATCCCAAACATGCTACAATAATCTAATGTATACAGGACAACACTTTTGTTGGAAAGTTCCCAAAAATAAGCATTACTAAATGAGAACAAAGATTTGATGAGTTGTAATATATTATTAATTAACATTTCTCATTTACCAATAGTCTAAATAATCTTATCGAGATACATTTTATAAGAAATGTACAGATAATTATACATTTACAAAACTATAATGGTTGCACTCTATTACATTTTTTACAAGGAATAAACATGAGGATATTGATTGAATATTTAATTAAACAATTTGTTTAATTTCAACTGACTTTGGTGTTTTTATTTAACGTAAATTATTTTACTTACATTTCATTTTTGTTCTTGGACAGTTGCAGTTATACACTAGATTTGAGTTCCTGTTCTTGTTTAAGGGCCTACTGGAGAAGCCTGTCAGTCCGTCACACTCACTATAGACGTTCCATGATGGAATCTAACTTCTTTTCTCCAACACCTTTGCTCTTCATTCACGTGTCGACACCAACCAGCGCCACCACCAACCAGAATTAATAAAACTGCTTGTGAGGGTCCTGGTAGATATTAGCAAAGCAATAAAAGGATGAATATTTGATAACGTATATTCAGACACTGATGTTATTAGACCATTACATCAGCTAGTGTTTGAGGTTAGGGACAAAGTTGGATGACACTTTGTAATCTCGCAATATCGTAGACCTGCAGATCGTTTCTGGCAATATTGGATTTCAGTCCAGTTCTGAATACATTCCCCCAAACTAAGAACAAGTGAGCTGTTTTCTTGCTGTCTCTCACTGTAAGTAGGCCACTATTTCTTTTAGGATTTCACACTTTTGTGGTCCTATGTTTTTTTGTACATCATACCATCACTCCAAAGCTACTAGTCTTCCATCCTCAACAACCCTTTCATTTGTATCAGTCCGTCTTTCTCTCCCTCATACTCTCTCTACTTCTCTCAGTTCCTTTTGGTCTTTTATTTCCATTAATCTTTTTTGAGGGCCTTATATAATCCATCTCCCCAGCCATGGGGTATTCCCTGAGGGTAAATTACTCTGGAGGCCTGGTGTGCCCCTGCACTGTATCAGATTGACCCTCAGCTTGTTTGCCATTTTGTATACTGCACTGTTTATTTAACAAGGAACAGAGTGAGTGGGATTTCCAGAGACGGTCCCTGTGATAGTAGCACTGACACTCTGCCTGAATAATGACCCTCATTATGAAGCCTGTGACAGCTGCTGAAAGGGCTGATTTATGAATATGCTGGAAGCTGTGGAGCGGCTTGAAACTGCATGGAGACCCACTCCACTCACTCCGTCTCACTGGATGCGCTGTTCTGGCTTCCGGCTAGCTGGCTGGCTACTCCAACACCAGCACCACTCACATGCAATATGGTCAATGGAGGGAGATTGAGTGAGAGAGAAAGATACACACACTCGCTCACACAAACACACATGTGGGTCTGAAGACCTGTAGAGAGAGATGGGTGTAGAAAACTGTGTGCCATCTGAACATTCGTCTTATTTATGTTCTCTAGCGATGACAGTGACAGCAAATCGCCCTAGAAAACACAAATGAGTCGCTATGAAGTCTTCCTTACCTCAGGAGGTTGTGCCACTTTCCTAAGAACAAAAGAGTGAATTAGAGAAAATAGAGACGCAAAATGTTCTACGACAGAAATGAAAACGTAAACAATAAAACTTCAGACTTTGTGTTTTTTATATTCAGGCGAGCTTCTACCGCTCACTTCTGAAGTACATCCTCCACCTCTTCAATTTGTGCAATTTCACGTTTTTCTTTTTTTCTTCTTTTTTGGTCAGTCCTTCATGAAATTTTAAAATCACCCACGGGATTAACCCTATACATATTAACCCTTTTAAATATCACACATATCAAAGGGTCGGTAAATAAATGATGAGATATATATTTCTTTTCCCCCGCAGAATCAATTAAGCAATGTGAGGGGAAAAAAAGTAACCTGTGCTAGACGCTAGCTGGGCTTGGCAAGGCCTTGAGACGAGCCGCAGCGGCGAGCCCACCGTTTTTGGGGTGGGATATCTAGCTATCCAGCAGATATGCATAAACAGTAGACAGGCGGCTGGGAGCTGGGCAGCAGATAAAGCTATACAAGGCTGTCAGAATCTAGCAGCTAGCCTTGTGATTTATGACCATCCCAATAAAGCTTCCCACCAAATCCACCACCAGCCTTTTGTTCACAGCGGCAATGGCCCTGTTTGACCAGTGCAACTCACGCACGCACGCACGCACACGCTCACACACACACATACACGCGTACATGCACAATGGCCTGGATAAACAATAAAAGGTGAGCCTGGCTGTTCCCTCATTAGGTTCCTACTGTCAGGTTCAAGAGAAGGAGAACACACACCTACACACATTGGTTGGATAATAAGTAGTAAGGTGTCCAGAAGAAAGCGATAAACATGTCACGCTGTTGAATGGGCTTATGATGACCAGACTCATTTTACAAAAAAGAAACAAGCCATGAACTTCTTGGAGTCTGCAAAGGCCTATATACTAAACTCTGCTACTATCAGCAGGTGTACGATGGCTCTGAGGGTTGTGAAATTATTGATAAATGATTTGTTGTCATTTAAGTTTCTGGAAAATAAGTTACAATCACTGCAGTGACGATAGTTTCATGGCTCCAGTGGGATGTGCTTGGCTGTTACCGCGGTGATGAACCCAGGGACACAGATCTGTCTGTATGCTGCTCTGATGTTGCCTTACCCCTCTCGCTATGCCCCACATTAAAAAGCCTGGATAAAAGGTAAGGAATATGTTTTATTAACTTTAAATATGCATGATGTTTCAGAGAAAGTGCTGCAGTACGCCATCAGGAATGTCCAAAAGCTTGACTACTTATTTCTCTACCTTTTTTTTTTAAAGAAAACTGTAAATAATTGAAAACAGAGAGTACAGAGAAGAGTGGAAAAAAGAGCGAGAAAAAGACCAAGTCTGACATATTCTGCATAAACACGTCCTTATTAATGACCCTGTGTGCCCTGGGTAATAAAAACCAATGTCACACACACACACACTTAGTCAGGGACTCTCTCCGTCACACAATCCAGGACTGTAGCCACCGTGTGAGGAAACAACTTCTGTCTCTCAACCAACAGTTAGGAGATTATCCACAGCGATGTTGTCTTGTCACAAGGAGTTTAGAGTTGAAAGGCTATACGACCATGCCCTCCAGCTTTATCCCCCAATGCAGACAGCTCGCCGGCCCATTCAAGTGCACCCAACAATCATTACATCCCCACCCAACAAATAAAGCTCCGGTATTGACACCACAACATACCCTATTTTCATTATTGATTTCCACTTTCCTACTTGTTGACTAAGATCTGTTGTTATAGACTCTGAAGCATGGGGAGGTAACACACAGCTTAGTGTTATTAGTAGGGGGATTGCCGCCAACATGACAGGGATGCGTAAGCTTGCCACAGTAATGTAAATAGATAAATACATAAATACATAAACAGGCGGTGCAAAGCTGGCAGGCCTCTCTTTAGAGTCTTATGATTTAGTAGTGAAGCTGAAAATTGACTGTGTCAAAGCCAATCCTGTTCCGCCCCTCTTTCCCTCTCTACGAAATGAGTGACATAAAAGGTTTTTTTTATCGTGCATGTTATTTGCCCTTTATCATTTTATACGCCAGGAAAGTTGTTCATCATCTGCACCTCGCCCGGCTAGGCTAAGCGGTATTTAAATCCAAAGGGGTCCAAATGAATAAACAGCATGTATTTACCCAGCATCATTGCCTTGTCATGTCGGCCCGGCAACACTAATGGGCCTGCTGACTGTTAGATGTATTTATGAGTCTCATTTCAGCCGTGTTATTTATTATTGGCCTAATACGTATGTCGCCACACTTTATTATCTCCCACTACTGTCGCCTCTTCCTTTCTCCTGATGCATCGTCTTCTTTCTGAATTTTAATTCAACAGAAATGTGCCATTACCACAGAGCTGTACTAATCAAAGTCTGTCCTTCACGCTCCTCTCGCAATGATGTATTAGCACTTCGACCACTAATGAACAAAGCCCACAAGTTGTTAAGACTGTTTTAAGGTGCAATTTCAGATTCTCTCTTTTTTCAGCGGCAATTGCTTTTTTGCATCTATTTTTTGTTTCAGTAATTTATTTCAAAATCACTGCTTTTAATTTAACACCCCCATAAGTGTAAGAATATGTTTAGCTTTGTTTCACATTACTGTTGCAATGAATAGACGCTGGAATTGTAGATGATTTCCTATTAGAAACCACAGTCGAACACATCATCAGAGTGGTACACAAGGTTTATACTGTGCAACGCTATTTGCTCAAAAAGAAAGGAGGCATTACAAAATCTGTAACCTCTTAACACACAGGTAAATTTTGTGTAAATTAGACAGTTGCTTCATTTAATTTCTGTGTCCATATGCTATATGGATTGCTATATCCTTCTTGCCTTAACGCAAAAAGGATATTCAAAACCTAAGCTAAACACCTTCCAATATTTCTCACTGGTTGTGTCCCATCGCCATGTTTAAAAAACTCCTTTTTCCTAAACAAAATTTAACCCAATAATCAGTGATGATAACAAAAGAAAACAGTAAAAATGCATGTCATTATTTCACTTATTTGAGAAACTGCATGCAGAGTCTATATATTACAGAATCGGCACACAGGAGATTGGGACTTCTGTCAAGTTTCATGAAGTTCTTCCTTGGCACCCTGGATGTCCTTAAGACCTCCTCTGTTTTCTGTTAATGCACTTACATTTGAATTGATGTTAGTATTTAACTACAATTGTTTCACATCATAGAATCTGTGGCATAACAAATCTATTGGATCCATTCATTCAACCAGAGAGTAGCCTAATTTTAAAGGGGCCTGGTGTTATTCCTTGAAGGACTACTACCCTAACCGAATCCTACAGGGCCGTTTGGGATTGAGGGGGGGCAGGGTTAGCAATGATCTGGGATATCCGATGTGTTAAAGCATCTCAGACTGGTCAGCGTACAGCCAGAGTGGTTATTGGAATGTGGGGTAATCTCTGGATCACACTCAGCCATCTGCATCCTGTCTGCCCAGGAGCTCCGGACGCCATTTACATGCTTTGCTAAATTACAGCGCAGCAGCAACAGTCAATCCCATGGAATGATACGCAAAAAAAATTAAAAAAATGGCATGCTTTAGAAACCCAAACCAGGATGGCTAAATTACCGACAGCTCATCAGCAAAAGCAAGGCGCACACGTCGTCTTAGAGAAAGCATGCGAGACGCGCTCGTCTTTCCCGCTTGAGCGGGTAGATTATTTTCAGGTATCAGCAGCCCCGATACAGGGGATTATTTCTGTCCAAATAGAGTTGTCAGTTTGGAAACTCCAGATGCAATCATTTCAGTGGGAGAATAATTATAGGATCAAATGCACGTTACTGTGAAAAGCTGGCGTGGGATGAGCAATCACTCACTAATGAAGGATTTTACACGGAGTAAGGTGAACGGGCCACTGCTGCAAACCATATTTCTAGGCCTCACACTATTCTTTTGCCTGTGATTTACAGTTATCAGATTGCAGTCTCCCGAACTGGTTGACCTGGCGAGGCTGGATTATTATTGTTTGCTTTAGCCAGTTATTTGACCCAACATAAGATCATAAGCGTTGGTTATATGCGATCCCTTGACCTTTACCAGAATCATAATGAATCCCTGAAACTTTGGGTCAAGGGCTTTTGATTCACTTCATTCAATTCTAAATATGTGCATGTATGCTTGACTGGTGTAATCCAAACCAAAATGTAGTTGATGAGGATTTGAGGATTAATGTCTACCTTTTTTTTTTGCTGGCATTATTGAACTACTCTGTAACCTACTCATTACTCTTCTATTGGCACCTGCATATTGCACGAGAACAGTCTTCTTAAAAACTTAAGACGTAGAATATGTATTTACAGGAAAAACACGATGAAACCCTTGAGACACATGGCTAGATACCTAATTCGGCACTGATTTTATCATGATGAGCTTGCCTCGTACGCCTCCCATTTCCAATATCTATTCGCTTATCCTCCCTTTGCACTTGCCGCTAAATAGTCCCCCTAAACACAGTGTACAGCTCCAGGTCGGCAAAGGTCACACAATTAAATGGATAGGGCTTATGTTCATGTCACAGAATGATGATGTATCACTCTGGGCTCACTGTGAGCATGAATATGATTTCAGAGATCATTAAAAATGTAACAGCGTGACCTAATTACCATCTTGCTATTCAGATTGAGTATGGCATAGTATTCCAAGGCACTATGGGTAAGCTCATCTGGAATCAATTATAATTACATTGTGTTTGCTGCTTTATCAATCAATACGGAAACAAAGTAATAGCGCTTTTGCTCAAAGTTGATTGTACTTTGAATTTTGATAAATGCCCGTTGATGTGTGTGTGCTGTGGCTGGTGTTGTGCATGGGCAGCCATCTTCTTTTTAATGAGGAGGTGAGAACGGATATTTGTGGTGTTAGCACGTGGTTAAAGTGTGTTTGGTAAGTATGATATGGGACAGTGCATACGCCTATAGATTGCTCTTTGGTGAAGATTCACTATGCCTGGGTAGGGGAGAAGACATACTGTGTGCTGTGAAAATCAGATTAATTGCCACAGCTATTATGTATCTTGGTTTTTCTTAAACCACACATTTTATTTTATTTTAATCTTGATAGGGGATGGGTAGTCTTCCTCGATGGTAGATAGAGAGTGCTAACCATCCCTTTAGATGTGGCTAAATCATAGCCACACTGGGACTTAAAGAATTCACACGTTCTGTAAAATATATAGGAATGGAAAGACATTATTTGTCAAATAGTTGTTATGGCATTATCAGCTTTGTAGAGCCAATGCAATTTTTGTAAAGCTGGGTTTATAACTTGAATTTCAGAAGTAAAAATAATTATGTAGACAAAATTCTAGACATCCTGAAGATATAGCTGTTTTGCATAGACTTTGGTGAAAATAACTGCAGAGCATCAGTGCTTGAGGTCATCAGTTAGATTGGGGCAACTTTCTAAGTGTAATTAGCCCACTATGTCATGGAAAACTGCTCAAATTGTTTAATGTTTGAGCGGTACCACCCACCAACTGCTGTTTTGGCTTACACCATATGTTAATGATATTCAGATTTGGACTCTTTAGCCACTAGACCTGAAACACATCTAGTCCTTTTTTATGTGTGCACTGTAAAAACTTGTTCTGTAAAGAGTACTGGTAACAAATATACCAGTACCTGTTCTATTATATTACCTACATTTCCTTCAAGACAATAACAGAAAATACTTTATAAACACAGTAAATGTCTGTTAACATTCAGAATTGGTATTACTTTGTAACGGATATACACTCACCTAAAGGATTATTAGGAACACCAAAGTAATACTGTGTTCGACCCCCTCTCGCCTTCAGAACTGCCTTAATTCTATGTGTCATTGATTCAACAAGGTGCTGAAAACATTATTTAGAAATTTTGGCCCATATTGGTAGGATAGCATCTTGAAGTTGATGGAGATTTGTGGGATGCACATCCAGGGCACGAAGCTTCCGTTCCACCACATCCCAAAGATGCTCTATTGGGTTGAGATCTGTTGACTGTGGGGGCCATTTTAGTACAGCGAACTCATTGTCATGTTCAAGAAACCAATTTGAAACGATTCGAGCTTTGTGACATGGTGCATTAACCTGCTGGAAGTAGCCATCAGAGGATGGGTACATGGTGGCCATAAAGGGATGGACATGGTCAGAAACAATGCTCAGGTAGGCCGTGGCATTTAAACGATGCCCAATTGGCACTAAGGGGCCTAAAGTGTGCCAAGAAAACATCCCCCACACCATTACACCACCACCATCAGCCTGCACAGTGGTAACAAGGCATGATGGATCCATGTTCTCATTCTGTTTACGCCAAATTCTGACTCTACCATCTGAATGTCTCAACAGAAATCGAGACTCATCAGACCAGGCAACATTTTTCCAGTCTTCAACTGTCCAATTTTGGTGAGCTCTTGCAAATTGTAACCTCTTTTTCCTATTTTTAGTGGAAATGAGTGGTACCCAGTGGGGTCTTCTGCTGTTGTAGCCCATCCGCCTCAAGGTTGTGGCTTCACAAATGCTTTGCTGCATACCTCGGTTGTAACAAGTGGTTGTTTCTGTCAAAGTTGCTCTTCTATCAGCTTGAAGCAGTTGACCCATTCTCCTCTAACCTCTAGCATCTGGCACCAACAACCATGCCACGCTCAAAATTGCTTAAATCACCTTTTTTTCCCATTCTGACATTCAGTTTGGAGTTCAGGAGATTGTCTTGACCAGGACCACACCCCTAAATTCACTGAAGCAACTGCCATGTGATTGGTTGAGTAGATAATTTTATTCATGAGAAATTGACCGGGTGTTCCTAATAATCCTTTAGGTGAGTGTATAATGTGTTTATAAAGTCTTTTTTGTTATTGTCTTAAAGGAAATATCCGTAAATTAATAGAAAACGTATTGGCAACAAATTACCAGGACCTTTGTCTGTTTATTCACAGATTTTTTTACTGTGTGTATGTTTCCCTTTATGGGGAATTGATGTGTGTCTTAAATGGTTGTTCTGTCAGAAGTCCCACACAATGTATTGGAGACCCATTGTGACTCTAAAACACCTGATAATATGCTGGTTTTATGAATCCTTGCACACATTCAAGGTCCCCCTTACCAAAACCAAAGCAACTCCACATCCTTATCAAATCTCCCCTCTATATGATTAAAATATGTTGTTTGGAAAGCAGAAAGCACAATGAAGATCCATACAGATCCATATTATGAAAGACAATAGCTCAAAATAACGTTTTAAACCGTATTTAAAATTGCCTGAAACTGACAACACTTACCATTGACAGTAGCTTATTCGTTAGCTATCTGCCTGTACAGTATATTGACATTTAGTGTTTTGATTAGTGCAGCAGCCTAAATGTAATGTACTTGTTAGTGAATGGACAAAAGCCATGCCAAAATCCCACAGATCTAAAATTAACTATAGCTACGGCACAAGATAATGTTTTGATATTTGTCTTTTATTTTATTTTATTCATTGGCCGTTTGTGAGTTACCATTTTTAGTTTGTGAGTTACCATGTTAGTTTACCTTTATTTTACCAGGCACGTTGACTGAGAACAGTTTTTCATTTACAGCAAACAGCCTGGGGAGAAGTGGGAGGAAGGAAGGGTATGAATGAGCCAATTGAAATCTGGGGATGAATAGATTGCCATGATTGTATGTCAGATTTGAAATTATCCAGGACACCAGGGTTAACACGCCTACTCTTATGAATAGTGCCATTGGGTCTTTAGTGACCACAGAGAGTCAGGACACCCCCGTTTACCATCCCATCCGAAAGACGGCACCTTACGCAGGGCAGATGTCCCCATCACTGCCCTGGGTCATTAGGAATGATCTTTAGACCAGAGGAAAGAGTGCCCCTACACTCCACGCAAGGCCCCTACTGGCCCTCCAACACAACTTCCAGCAGAGTTGGTCTCCCATCCAAGGACTAACCAGGTCCGATTCCTGCTTAGCTTTAGTAAACCAGCAGTAGAATACAGGGCACTCTGCTGCTGGCCTTCACAAATTGGAACTCACTGTTTAGTGAAGCTTGGACGCTGCCATTGGACGTGATGTAATGCTTACTATTATTTATTTTGAAGTACAGTAAGCATTCCGTAAAGGCAGACATTTAATGGCAGCAAAAGCTGAAGATAAGTGAGCCTTATTTCCAGCCCAAAATCTCATGAATTACATTTGGAGTGAACTAAATTGTAAAACTCTATTATGTGGAATATGAACATATGAGAGGGACAATTACGCCAAATATAAATTTTTTGTAGCATTGCTTTCGATCGTGTTCGTAGTCAATGTTATATTGCGTAAATGTTTGCTAGGGCAGGGGGTCAGGGATGGGTATCTAATTTTGTCACTCTCAACCCCGTGTTTGTGAGTTTACATCCAAATGAAACGATTGTGGTTTTGTTATTCTTCATTCTGGCGTGTTTCTCCATTCTGGTGTTATGCATGTGTTTCTCTCAGCCCTAAATCCCATTAAAATACGATCTGAGGGAACTATTTTTTTAAACCGAAATATGTTAAATATGAACGTATGGAAGGGTCAATTACGTTTGTAGGGATCTAAATTGAACACTCAAATGACGTAAAATATGAACATATGAAAATCATGACGTAGCATGTACATAGCGAAGTTTTTGCTAGGGTGGAGGTCGAGGATGGTGGGCGGGCTTATAAATCCGCGACTGGCATGCCAGTCTTGGCAAGTTCAAATCCAGACTGACACTTTGTGTGTGGTTTTTGTTCTACATTGCATGCATCATGCACACAGATGATTGTCGGTTTTTTGTAATGTCAACCCTAACCTTAATCCTAACCTTAACCTCAGTAACGTCATATCTAACCTCAACCGTTAGTAACCTAATGCCTAACCTTAACCGTTAGTATCCTCATACCTAACCTTAACTGTGAATTAATCCCTATGGAATGTATGGAATTCCTGGAATATTCCATGATTGCATGAATTATCACATTGCATCCACCTCAATGAAATGTGAAGGTGCAACATAATAGGACTAATATAGCCTAATAGTAAAACGTGCAGCTGAAATGTTTTGGCATATAACATAATTCATGTTTTCCAAATTCCCTGAGAATGTAATTCGGGAGAATTTCTGAAATATACGGTTGCATATTTCTAATGCAAAGTTACACCAAGCGAATGGATGGCAACAAGAAGCATATTGTCTTGATCAAAGACTGTGCCAATAAGTAATAGCCCCTGAGAATCTATATCATTGAAGTTAGCACAAAAACCTTAACATGGTTGGAGACCAAAAGTGTTTCAACTAGGGAAATATTAACATTTCTTAGGGGTTAAGGTGGTTTAACTTCTTGTGGATGGAGATACTGAGGAGAAAATTGCAAGGGAAAGATAAAGAGAGCACATTTCACTCTCCATTGTGTTCATGCTAAATCAACTCCCTCTCTGAGTATCGGTGCTATTCTTCTTACCCACATTGATCATACTGTAACCGAGTTACAAACAAGTAACATTAGCATCATTATCTGTGTTACAAAGTGTTGTCGGTATCTCTGACTGAAGTCGTAAAACCTGGGGCTTTTCATGTCTCTGTGCATTGATTTAACGCTTGTGAAAATGAATTGCAGATCAATTGGATTACCTCGAGGCACAGTTAACGAGGCGCCACAACACTGGGGCTGTTGTGCTTTCCATTCAGAGTGAAATAGAGGCCCGGAAACAGGGAAACGATTTCCATCCCAGTGCCCGTGGAACTGTTCTGTTGTCACAACATTGACTAATGAGTAGTCACTGATTGTGTTTGGTGATTTAGGGAGGTTATATTCTTGTGTTTTTACAGTGTTCCTGGATCAGTATGTCATGACAGAGGTGTGCAAAGTCATTCTGCTGAGACTTGTGCTTGATTAATTTCCCGTCATAGTTGTATTATTATGATTCATCCATGATTTCTAGGAGATAGCTCATTGTTGGCATTTAGTTGGAGAAGAAAATGCCTTTGGATGACATGACACGTAGTCTGAAATACCACAGTGGTATTTACAGTGTGGGGAGAGAACGCAGTGCACATCATTCTGATGCATTCACTTGTTTATCCTCTTATTCCATCTTTTTCTTGGTGGAGTTTGTTTGTCAATCTTCCTTTGACACTTAAATTCACTATTCGACTCTTGAAGTTTCACATATTCACTGTCTTGAGTTCTGCTGTTTAATAGGAGCATTAGGGTCAGTATATCTGGTCAGACCAGAGGCATTACAGTAAACATTTCTACATTTATCCACTTAGCCACAGATCTAACACCTAGAATCAATAGCAACTGTTGCCATGCGCTAATCAGATTGCCTTTTGAATAACAGAATTACCTTTTAATAAGCTGTCGTGGGAACACACATCTTGAGCTGCTGGATTGCCAGCTTCTGGTTCCCTACACCTCGCATCAGTGTCACAGAAGCTTTGTTTACTTCCCCACAAACCAACTCGTACAGACTGGGATGCAATTCCCAGCTAGCGCTTGCTATTGTCTGGGTGACGAAATGGGTTCGCTCATGCGGTACTCTGGAGAAATGAAGGGGCTTTGAATTCCGATCAGATTTCTGTTTAGTTTGTGAGTGTGGAAGAGCAGGGAGAGAGAAGGGAGGATAGGGAGACAGACTGTGAAATGAGACAGATGAGGAGGCAGTCTACAATGTCTGTCCTAATGCAAGCAAACTTGATTCAACTGTAGGTCAGTTTTTGGTCCGTAAGCCACCTGTTGTCGACCCCTGTGTTAAAAGTGATGGCCACAATACTAAGTGTTAAATGTAGTCCACTAAACACTGCTGTCTCCATCTGAGGTCTTACCCAGGACAGGGCTAATGTGAGTTTGCCGTGAAAGAGAATTGAATAGTTCCTTAGGAACTATTTAGCGCTGCAGGGCTTTGGCAACCATTCTTGTTTGTGAACAGAGCAGTCATTAAGGCTGGTTTCAACAAGGCATTTAGAGGTAGGAGTGCTGATCTAAGACAAGTTTAGCCTTTTAGATAACAATTAATAATAACGTTCATATTATTTCTAGCAGTGTATGTTTTTTGGTTCAATTGATTTCACATTGATAAAATAAAAAACAAGATACAATGCCTGAAAAAACAGGTGTTAATGCCAGTGTTTTTGCGTTACAGGGAAACGATAAAGGGGAACAATTACAACTAGACCTGCTTGCATATGATTGCATTGCAGCAGTTGTGTGTGATGATAAGCGTCCCAAAAAACTACATACTTATTTCCAGTGGTTTCTAAACTGTTACTGTACCACCAGGGGTCCTAGTACCCATGTTTGGGAACCACTACCCATGCAGAATTGGTTTGCCCAACTATTTTCTTCACCCATCTGCAGCTAAACAACTCTTTAGACATAGTTACATTTGGAAGGTCACAACCTAAGCAAAAATATGGAAAAAGATTCTATATGGCAACAGTAAAGGCAACAGTAACTCAAATAACCACTCATTACAAACAAGATACCGTATGAAGAATAGCATCTCTGAACGCATAACATGTTGAACCTTGAAGCAGATGGGTTATAGCAGCACAAGACCACACAGAATGCCACTCCTGTCAGCCAAGAACAGGAACCTGAGGCTACAATATGCATGGGCTCACCAAAGTTTGACAATAGAACATTGGAAAGACCCCTCCTGCCTACTGTATCAACGGTTCAGGCTGGTGGTGTAATGGTATAGGGGATAATTTCTTGGCATACTTTGGGCCCTTAGTACAAATTGAGCATCATTTAAATGCCACAGCCTACCTGAGTATTGGTGCTGACCATCCCTTTATGACCACAGCGTGTTCCAGCAGGATAACACGCCATATCACAAAGCTCACATCATCTCAAGTTCACTGTACTCAAGTGGTCTCCACAGTCACAATATCTCAATTTAATCGAGCACATTTGGGATGTGGTGGAATGGGAGATTCCCATAATGGATGTGCAGCCAGCAAACCTGCAGCAACTGTGTGATGCAATAATATCAATATGGACCTAAATCTCTGAGGAATTTCCAGCACCTTGTTGAATATATGCCATGAAGAATTAAGGCAGTTATGATGGCAAAAGTGGGTCTAACCAGGTATTAGCAAGGTGCACCTAATGAAGTTGCTGGTGATTGTATATTGATAAACCATAAATACCACTACTGTATAAGGCCCCTTAGTACCAATTGAGAATTGCAGGGGTGGGCAAAACATTTTGCTTGAGGGCCACATTGAGCTTTTGAAATCAAGTGAAGGGCCACATTTTATAGTGATGCATGAAAAATAGGAAATGTTATTTCATTAAATTAACCCGCCCCCTACACAGTTACCTGTGTATCCTACAGATAATAAATGTTTTATTTTGTAACATAATTTCCTTGTTTGACTTCTCTGAATTTAATCACTACTGTTTGTTTCAAGACTATTTAGCGTACTTGCATCCACCTGCGAATCAAGACAA
>JACXGM010000307.1:43757-79420 GCA_016801145.1 Umbra pygmaea
GTGTGTGTGTGTGTGTGTGTGTGTGTGTGTGTGTGTGTACGGATGTTTAAGTGTGTGCGTCAGCTCGTTCTTGCATGTCTCAAGTGCACATACAGTGGGGGTGTCTGTGTGATTGTATCTGCATACGTGTGATTATATGTATTCTAAGTTACGACTGCATGCATATGTGTGCACGTTTAAGCATGTGTACCGCTATTGTGCTATTGCAGTCAGACTGTACAAGTCGGGGGTGGGGTGAAACCCCCGTTTGTTCCACTGATCAAATGGAACAACAACTCCTGCTAATGCACAGTGCTGTTTAATGGACAGACCTCCTTTTGAAATGATGATGGTAATGGATTCAGGCCTGCTCATTAATGGGCCCAAGTGCTTATTAGAGCTAACAAACAATATTGCATGTTCAGCTACTGGAAATGCCAAGTGCTCCTACTGACCGACCAACCAACCAACCAACCTACCTACCTACCTACCTACCTACCTACCTACCTACCTACCTACCTAACGACCAACCAGCATACCAACCTACCTACCTACATACAGTTGTGTTTGAAATAACAGCAGTTTTAAAAAAGTTGGCAAAAAGCTCACAACCCTTATAATAGTTTTTATTTCCATACACAAAATCAAAACATGATGAGAAATCTATCAAATTTGTTATTACTTTACAGGAAGTGAAGACAAGGGAATGTTAGGCTGTTAAAAAAATAGCAGTGTTTGCATTGGTTTTTACAAACTCAAAACATTTACTGTATAAACTGAAAAATACTTGAAGATTTGGCCGTCCTGTAAATCACTAAACTAATCTTTATTTGTATAAACTCGGTTTCTGGGAACTGCTTGACGGCTCTGTTGCATAGAGTTGACCAACTTCTGGAAACACTGAACAGGTATTCCAGCCCAGGACGATTGGATTACATTACATTCCACACTTCCTCTGCATTTCCTGGTTTTGCCTCAGAAACAGCATTTTAGTCACCCCATAAGTTATCTATTGGATTTAGGTCCTAGGATTGGGCTGGCCACTCCATAAGGTTAATCTTATTGGTTTGGAACCAAGATGCTGCTCACTTACTGGTGTGTTGGAACAACCATTTCAACTGCATTTCCTCTTCGGCAAAAGGCAACATGACCACTTAAAGTATTTTGTCTGTCATCTCTCCACCTGATAGCTGATGTGTGCTGAGCGTTCTGGCGCAAAATGGCTGCCATGCATCACCCAGGTAGGTGCTACACATTGGTGGTGGATGAGCTGGGCTTTCCCCCTCACTGAGTAAAGCGCTTTGGGTTCTTTAAAAGCGCTATATAAGCTGAACAAATTATTATTATTATCATTATTGTTGTATTCAAACTGATCCATGATCCCTGGTATGCAATAAAATTGCCCGGCAATATAGTATTAGAAACATCCGCATGTCATAATGCTTGTACCACCGTGCTTCACTTTCTTCACAGCGTACCCAATGAGGGACCCAATGAGACCCATCAGACCACAAAATGTTGCGCCATTTCTCTTTAGGCCAGTCAATGTGTTCTTTGGCAAATTGTAACCTCTAGCACGTCGTTTTTTTAACAATGGGACATTGCGGGGGCTTCTTGCCAATAACTTGGCTTCACATAGGCTTCATCTAATTGTTACAGTACACACAGGTAACTTTAGATCTTTGATCAACCTGGAGCTGATCATTGGTTGAGTCATTGCCATTTTGGCTATTCTTTGATCCATTCAAACGTGGTTTTAAGTTTCCTTCCACGTCTTTCTGGTGTTGAATTCCATTTTGAAGCATTCAAGAACATTTTAGCTGAGCAGCCTATAATTTTCTGCACTTCTTTGTATTTTTTCCCCTCTCCAATCAACTCATTAATCAATCTATTGAACAATGTCTGGAACAACCCATATTATTAGAGGAATGCACTATGACCAGCCAACGTACTGTAGCAACCTGCCTGCCTATCTAGCAAACAACCAACCAACGTACCAACCTGCCTGCCTGCTTATCTAGCAAACAACCAACCAACATAACAACCTGCCTACCTGCCTACCAACAAACCAACTAACCAACCAACCTTACAACCTACCAACCAAACTACGAAACTACCAACCTACCAACCAACTTACCAACCAAACTTCCAACATACCAACCAACCAAGCTAACAACCTACCCACCAACCTAACTACCAACCAACCTACCAACATAGCAACCTACCAACAAACATACCTACCTAGTTATTTACCTACCTAGCAACATATCAACCAACCAACCAACCTACCAACCAACTTACAAACCTGCCTGCCTGTCTGTCTAGCAAACAACCAACCTACCTACCTGTCTACCAACAAACCAACCAACAAACCTAACAACTTAACAACCTATAAACCAACCTACAACACAGCAACCAACCTTCCAAACTACCAACCTACCAACCTACCTAGCAACTTACCAACTAACCAACCTACTAACCAAACTACCAACATACCAAGCAACCAATCTACAAACCAAAATACCAACATACCAACCTACCAACCTACCTACCAACCTACTGACCAACCAAACAAACAACCAAACTACCAACCAAAGAAACTACTAACCAACCTACCAACCTACTAACTTAACTACCTACCAACCAAACTGGCAACTTACCAGCCAAACAACCAACCAATCTAACATCCAACCTACCAACATACCAACCTATTAACCTACCTACCAACTTACCAACTTACCAACCTCACAACCAACCTACCAATCTCACAACCAACCAACCAACCTAACAACCTATCTGCCTACCAACAAACCAACTAACCATTCAACCTAACAACTTAACAACCTACCAACAAATCATCCAACCAACCAACCTACCTACCTACCTACCTACCTACCTACCTACCTACCTACCTACCTACATACCTACTTACAAAAAAAAACCTAACAACCTAATAAATTAACAACTTAACAACCTACCAACCAACATACCATACATTCAACCTACCAAACAACTTAAGAGTCCTACTTACAACCAGCCTTCCAACCTACCAACCAAACAATGAAACTACTAACCTACCAACCAACCAACCAATTTACTAATCAAACTACCAACATACCTACCTACCAACCAACCTACCAACCTACCAACATATCAACCTACTGACCTACCAAACTACCAACCAAACAAACAACCAACCTACCAAACTACCTACCTTACAACCTACCAACCAAACTTGAAACATACCAGCCTGCCTACCAACCAACAATCAACCAACCAACATACCAACCAACCTCACAACCAACCTACCAATCTCACAACCAAACAGCTAACCAACCTACCAACCAACGTACCAACCTGCCAGCCTGCTTATCTAGTAAACAACCTACCTACCTACCTACCTACCTAACTACCTACCTACCTACCTGCCTACCAACAAACCAACTACTCAACTAACCAACCAACCAACCAAATAACCTAACAACTTATCCTACCAACCAACCTTCCATAAAACCAACCTAAGTACCTACTTACCAACCTACCATCCAACCAACACAGCAACCAACCTTCCAAACTAGCTACCTATGTACCAAACTACACACCTACCTACCAACAAACCAACCAATCAACCTAACAACCAACCTACCATCCAAACAACACAGCAACCAACCTTCCAAACTACCAACCAACTAACCAAACTACCAACATACCAAGCAACCAATCTACAAACCAAAATACCAACATACCAACCTACCAACCAACCTACCAACCTACTTACCAACCAAACAAACAACCAAACTACCAACCAAAGAAACTACTAACCAACCTACCAACCTAACTACCTACCAACCTACCAACCAAACTGGCAACCTAGCAGCCAAACAACCAACCAATCTAACATCCAACCTACCAACATACCAACCTATGGACCTACCTACCAACTTACCAACTTACCAACCTCACAACCAACCTACCAATCTCACAACCAACCAACCTAACAACCTATCTGCCTACCAACAAACCAACTAACCATTCAACCTAACAACTTAACAACCTACCAACAAACCAACCTATCTACCTACCTACCTACCTACCTACCTACCTACATACCTGCCTACCAACAAACCAACTAATCAACTAACCAACTAACCAAATAAACTAACAACTTATCCTACCAACCAACCTTCCATAAAACCAACCTAAGTACCTACTTACCAACCTACCATCCAACCAACACAGCAACCAACCTTCCAAACTATCTACCTATCCACCAAACTACACACCTACCTACCAACAAACCAACCAATCAACCAAACAGCAAACCTACCATACATCCAACCTACCAAACAACTTAAGTACATTAGGTACAAAGCCATTTTCAGTTATCTTTCCTGGTAAAGGTAAATATAATTAACTAACAATCAATGTACCGACCAACCTACAAAACCAACCAACATTTCAACTTACCAAATTACCAACCAACCTACATAGCAACTTAGCAACCTACCAACATACCAACCTACCAACCTGCCTGCCTGTCTACTAACCAACCAACCAACCAACCCACAAACTAACCAACCAACCAACAAACAAACCAAATAACCAACCAACCTACCAACCTGCCTGACTACCAACAAACCAACCATCCTATTAACCTACGTGTACCAACCAACCTACCATACAACCAACCGACCAAGCAACCTAAGAACCTACTTACCAACCTACCAACCAACACAGCATCCAAACTTTCAACCTACTAAGCAAACTACAAAACTACCAACCAACCAATCTACCAACCTATCTGCCTGCCTCTTTGCCTGCCTGCCTTCCAACTAACAAACAACCAACCTACTAAAATGATAACCAACCAACCTACCAACCCCTCAACCAACCTACTAACCAACCTACCAACCAACCTACCTACCAACCAACCAACCAACCACCCAACCACCCAACCAACCAAACTACCTTTACAAACCTAAAAACCAACCAACTATCCAACCTGCCTACTAACCAACTTACCATCCTCCCAAACAACCTACAGTAGAAACCAACCAACCAACCAACCAATCCCATTCCCTTCCCCACTTCTCCCCAGGCTGTTGCTGTACATGTAAACAACCTACCAATCTACCAATCAATTAACCTACCAACCAACAAAACAAACTACCATCCTGCCAACATACCAAACAATCAACCAACACACTAACCAACCTACCAACTAATGAACCTACCAACCAATCTATCACCAAACTAACAACCTAACAACATATCAACCTACAAATATGTTTTAACTGATAGCAAAATGGTGATAGGTTTTTTAAGTAACACAATATGTTGTCCGTAACTTCAAACATACCTGTCTCTTTATACAGTATATACAGTACTTGAATACATTCGGTTTAGCTCAGTTGGAGTACCAGTGTTGTGGGTTCCCTTCCCTCAGGGGCCAGTGCAAAAAGTAAGAAACAAATGCATTCACTACTTCAGAACTCCCTCTCTCCGGCCATTTGAGGGAGGCAAAAGAACTGACTGGCTAGCGTCGTAGTGACACCTCCCATCTTTGACTCTTTGGCTCATTTTCTTTCAGGGTCACAAAAGCAACCGTATTGACATTGATTCTGTCTCTTCCAGTCCCTTTAGCCTCGTATTGAATATATTTAATGCCTGGAATACACGTTTGCAGCTGCCAAATATTTGAAGTTAGTAGCATCTATTGTATTCCCATTTCACAGCATAAGGTGCAGACTAATTCTTTGACCAAACTGGTCATGCGCTTGCATCATTTCGTCTGTCCCCACCAGATGCGATTAGAACTCATGGACCAAATTCTGAAATGTGACAGGTCAAAAGACACATGGTACTTTCTTGAATAATTAAAGAGCTTGCTGAGCTATGTAGCTAATTTGACCTTGTCACAATCTTAAGGAGGCTGTGTCATGTGTAGTTAGGTGTGCACTGTATTATTTGTTAGGTTTCTGTGCTCCACCTAAATGCACACTGGTTTTGTTTAATTCATTAGTTGATTTGTTAGTTTGTTACACCTGGGTTTATGTTTTGAATTAAAAGCACTCTGTTTGAGTTACTTCATGGTAAAAAGTATCTTGAACAAAGTATATTGTATGTAGGTTTTGCACCTCGTGGCTTATTTACTTTTGAGAAGTCTTTTTACACACAGAAATAAACTATGTTTATTTTGAATTGATCAACATTTGCGCCTGTCTCATCTCACACCAGACACAAGTCATGACAGACCTGGAGATACCAGTTTTTATAAGCCTTGAATAATCATTTTTTGATGACCTGTGTGACTTGAAAATAAAAAATGAATACAGGTTAGAGAATTACTTGCAGCCTCTCAATTGTCTCAAACGTATACAACAGTGATTCAAATGAACTTCCTAGAACAGTTTATGGTCATTCATTCTGCCATGGAGCCTCTTTCCCTCTTTCTGAGTGATGGTTGTGATAACGGCTGAAGCCGGAGAAGGAGGTTTCATTAGTGGCACACTCCTGCACCTCTCCGTCTCCTCACACTAACGCTAACATTGGAGTGACTGACAAGCAGGACAAACCCCTCATCTACTGACTGTGTCACTACATTCTCCACTCAAAAAGTGCTGCATGGGGTCAATTAATATATGTACATCAGTGGATAGTTCATTACAAAACTATCTGTATCTGTATTGTTATTGTATGTTTTACAAGCAGTCTTATAGTATTAATAAAAAAATAATATTAATGAAAATACACTGTATAGCCAAAGGTATGTGGACACCTGCCCATCACACCCATATACAAATGTATGCAACAGTTTAGGCACCCCGGACATTTTCCATGATTTTCATTTATAAATAATTGGGTGTTTGGATCAGCAATTTCATTTCGTTCTATCAAATAACTGAATGACACAGTAATTTTTCGGTAGTAAAATTAAGTTTATTGGATGAACAGAAAATGTGCAATATGCATCAAAACAAAATTAGACAGGTGCATAAAATTGGTCACCCCAACGAAATCACATCAATATTTAGTTGAGCCTCCTTTAGCAGAAATAACCTCTAAATAACCCTCTAGACACTTTCTATAGCCTGTAATGAGTGTCTGGATTCTGGATGAAGGTATTTTAGACCATTCCTCCCTGCAAAACATCTCCAGTTCAGTTAGGTTTGATGGTTGCCAAGCATGGACAGCCCGCTTCAAATCACCCCACAGTATTTCTATGATATTCAGGTCTGGGGAATGGGATTGCCATTCCAGAACATTGTACAGAGTAGATTTTGAGCATGGTGTTGGGTTGTTGTCTTGATGAAATATCCAGGCCTGTCAACTTTGTGACTGATTCTTCTACATTATACTCAAGTATCTGTTGACATTGAGTGGAATCCATGCAACCCTCAAATTTAACAAGATTCCCAGTACCGGCACTGGTCACACAGCCCCACAGCGTGATGGAACCTCCACCAAATTTTACTGTGGGTAGCAAGTGTTTGTCTTGGAACACTGTGTTCTTTTGCTGCCATGCATAACGCCCCTTAATAACTCCATATTTATTTCATCAGTCCACAGCACCTTCTTCCAGAATGAAGCTGGCTTGTCCAAATGTGCATTTGCATATCTCAAGCGACTCTGTTTGTGGCATGTGTGCAGAAAAGGCTTCTTCCGCAACACTCCCCCATACAACTTCTCCTTGTGCAAAGTGTGCTGTATTGTTGAATGATGCACAGTGACACCATCTGCAGCAAGATGATGTTGTAGTTCTTTGGAGGTTGTCTGTGGGCTGTTTTTGACTGATCTCACCATCATTCGCCTTTGCCTCTCCAATGTTTTACTTGGCCTGCCACCTCTGGCCTTAACAAGAACTGTGCCTGTGGTCTTCCATTTCCTCACTATGTTCCTCACAGTGGACACTGACAGCTTAAATTTCTGCGATAGCTCTTTGTAGCCTTTCCGAAACGCCTAATGTTGAACACATTTTTTTTCAGGTCATTTGAGAGTTATTTTGAGACCCCATGTTGCTACTCTTTAGAGGAGAGTCAAAGAGAACAACAACTTGCAATTGGTCACCTTAAATACCTTTTCTCATGATTGGATGCACCTGTCTATGAAGTTCAAGGCTTAATGAGCTCAACAAACCAATTGTGTGTTCCAATTAATCAGTGCTAGGTAGTTACAGGTATTCAAATCAACAAAATGACAAGAGTGCCTACATTTATGCACCTGTCTAGTTTTGATGTTTGATTGCACATTTTCTGTTAATCCAATGAACCTTATTTCACTACCGAAATATTACTGTGTCCTTCAGTTATTTGATAGATCATCATGAAATTGCTGATGGGACATCCCATTCCAAAACCATGGGAATTAATAAGGAGTTTTTAACAAAAGTAAAAAAATCTATGTATACATTGAATATACTATATTTGTCAGCATGGAAGATTTTTGATCTCCCCCTACTGGCACAAACAGGATCAGGCGGTCGGAGACCCCTGCATACTGAAGCCACTGCTCTCCCCTCGACCCCACCCACACACGTCTCATCAGCAGCAAGCAGATATACCTGCACTCATCGACTCCCTATTTAAGCATGCCAGCGGATGAGAGTGTTGTGGGTTATTGTGCAAAATTTCTAAAATGTATGTGTGCCGTTACTTTTGACATCATCATGTAGAATATTGATTGTGTAACTCCATATATGTAGACCTAAGTAATTATTATATTTCACTGTTAACCGCTGTAAACCGCTGTATGTTCTTGTGCATTCAAGCCAGTGCAATGGTGGATGGAGGTCAGCTACATTTGTGTTGTGGTCATTATATGTAATATTTGTGGCCAGTGTTTGTTTTGTGAGTATTAAACTTGTCACTGCTTGAAGATTCTCAGTAATGTTGAAAAGCCTAATATCTGCACGTGACTCCTTATTCTACACTCCGCAAACATGACAAGTAATTGTCCTGTGAATCAAACCCACATTGCTACTACCATCCTCCATCATACGGGCATCTGAAGGCCATAAAGTTACAAGGTATTGATTCCATCATTTATTTTAGTAGTGCTCCAGAATACTTTCTACTTTCTTAGCTGTCTAGAGAGTAGGTCTCTGACTCAGCACTCAACTGGCTAGCGAAGTTCAAGTAGCTAAAATAGTACATTAGATAACTACAGTAGTGCACACACAACTGCTGTAAGATGTTTGGTCATTATCATAAACTCATGTTTCAAACAGGAACTAGATTGCTACATCAATCAGAGAGAAGACAGTGTGTGCTTTGCTTGCTCATGGACAATCCTGGGAAACTAGCTAGCTAGCTCAAACAAACACATCTTAACACGGCCGGCCCCAGGCATAAGCGAACTAAGTGGCTGCTTTTGGCCCCCTGAAATAATAAACTTCTGCGATGTTTCAAAACATTACTGCAAAGTTTCAAAATATGCTGCAAAATTTTGAAAAAAGTTGTGACGTTTTGACAAGCACTGCAAAGTTTTGAAAAGAGCTGCGAAGTTTTGAAAAGAGCTGTAAGATTTCAAAAAGTGCTGCAAAACTTCACAGCACAATTTGAAATCTCGCAGCACTCTTTGAAATCTTGCAGCGCTTTTTGATAATCTTGCAGCGCTATTTGAAATGTCCCAATGCATTTTCAAACTTCGAAGCGCTTTTCGAAATCTTGCAGCACTTTTCAAAACTTTGCAGCACTTCTTGAAACTTTGCAGCACCGTAACTTTATAGCTCACAAACCCCCAAAACATAATTGAGCCACCACCATGCTTCACAGTGGGGATGGTATTCTTTTCACTATAGGACTTGTTGACCCCTCTCCAAACATAGCGCTTATTTTTGTGACCATAAAGCTCTATTTTGGTATCGTCACTTTAAATTACAGTGTGCGTGGTATCAAGAGATCCCAGAATCTTCCACTTCTTAATAAGTGATTGAATAAAAGTGATTGGCATTTGCAAGGCTTTGGGTATATTTTTATATCCATTTTCAACTTTATGCAATTCCAGTACCTTATTACGCAGGTTTTTTTAAAGTTCTTTTCTGCTACCCATGACTCAGTATCTAGCCAGTATCTTGCCACAGGTGTGAGAAATTAACATTAAATTGCCATTTTAACCTGTTTGTGTAACGTGTGTCTTGGTGTAGATAAAGTGCAGACTAATGCGAAGGTCAAAAATAAACATACAGTTTAAAGTACCGGACTAATGTGAGCCAAAAACGATATTAGCAAACACCTAGACACATACAGTACACATGACATTAGAACAATGAGCTACACTTGAAAACAAACAACCAGGAACTAAATACAGCAATTAATGATTGACAGGAATCTCACGTGTGTCGTTGAGATAGAGCTAAGTAATCTATAGGCTGAAAGGGGATGACACAGTGATGAGAAGACAGTCCGTGGGGCAACCAAAAGATTACACAGATACAGTGGATAGAGCACTCACTCAAGCCCTGGAGGGGGCAACCGTAACATTACACAGATACAGTGGATAGAGCACTCACTTAAGCCCTGGAGGGGGCAACCGTAACATTACACAGATACAGTGGATAGAGCACTCACTCAAGCCCTGGAGGGGGCGACCAAAACATTACACAGATACAGTGGATAGAGCACTCACTTAAGCCCTGGAGGGGGCAACCGTAACATTACACAGATACAGTGGATAGAGCACTCACTTAAGCCCTGGAGGGGGCGACTGTCACAGTATGTCATCTTGTGTGTCTGTAACAAGGCCACACATTCTTGGGTATATTCTATGTATATTTTGATCAGGGCCATTTGGGTGATTTCTGTTATCAGTATGCTTTACAAAGGAGCCAAACAATTGTGTTATAATTAATGGATTGAAATTATCACTATCCTTACAAAACAGTCAGATTTCTTTGCATTAATTGTCATATTGTCAAAATCAATGCCGACTGAAAAATTTAAATGCACTGTTCCAAATTATTATGCACAACAGAGTTTGAAAATGGACTGAAAATTGTCATTTATTGAATTTGCAGCATTAGGTGGTCATATTTACTGAAATCAAAAGCTATTTCAATCAAACACATCTTAACAGGGCTTAAAGTTACATGTTAACATAGGACCCCTTCTTAGATATCACCTTCACAATTATTGCATCCATTGAACTTGTGAGTTTATGGAAAGTTTCTGCTTGAATTTCATTGCAGGATGTCAGAATAGCCTACCAGAGCTTCTGTTTTGATGCGAACTGCCTCCCACCCCCATAGATCTTTTGCTTGAGGACGCTCCAAAGGTTCTCAGTAGGGTTGAGGTCAGGGGAGGATGGGGACCACACCATGAATTTCTATCCTTTTATGACACAGAGGTATTCTTTGCAGCATGAGATGGTGCATTGTCATGCATAAAGATGATTTTGCTATGGAAGGCACAGTTCTTCTTTTTGTACCATGAAAGAAAGTGGTCCTTGAGGTTCGTGGGACTCCAGAGGCAAATACCTATTTACTGCTTTCTAATGGCGTTTTAGCAACTGCTAAATCTGCTTAATCCGATGAACTTGTCTGGCAGTAACCTTCTTGATTATGTTTTTTCTGCACAAATCTGTCTGTGCTCTGAATCAGCCATAAATCTTTTCATAGTATGATGATCATGCTGAAGTTTAAATGAAATATCCAATGTTTTCATACCTTGTCCAAGGCATTGCACTATTTGATGCTTTTCGGCAGCATAGAGATCCTTTTTCTTTCCCATATTGCTTGAAACCTGCTTAATAATATGGAGCGTCCTTCTTAAAGGACAACTCCGCGGGCAAAATTAACCTTGGGGTTAATAACACATTGGTACTGAGTCTACCATTCTCTGGGATATGTTTTCATGCTAATCGAATGTGCTCAGTTTTAGTGCAAACTGATAATTACCTTATAACGCTAGTTGTGAGGGCATGGATGAAGTAAAAATAAATCGCTATTATAGACCACTAACAAGGCTCAAAATAGCACCACACTTCCACAGTGTGGCATAATGAGGGTCCCTACATGCTAATCGAAGCATTGAGAACTTTGTAAGTGTACAGACAATTTATTAGAAATATAGTTTTAAAGACAGTACTGTTTGTGTATACAGCCTGGCGCCATCTTCTGAAAACAGATTTGACCAGTCGAACCACAAACGCCATGCTACGTGAGCTGAACTGTGACTTGGAATCTTCCATGGAAAGAGGTTTTGTGGTCATTCATGCAGATCATTGAGCAAGACTTACAGCTGGCAATGTGAACTAAAATCAAACACGAATTTGCTTACAGTTCAGCTCACGTAGCAGAGTTTTTGGTTTGACTGTTAAAACGTGCTTGCATATTTGCATTTTGGCAAGTCACATTTGGGTCTCACCATCTGCTTTTAGCTCAACAGAAAAGGGTCAGTCTGTATTTGAAGGCAGACGATTTCATCCTGATAGTGGCATTATTTAATAATCTTTTGGAAATGTGGCACCATTAAAATAACAACATTAATAATCTACAAAACAATGTAATGTATAACATGACACAAAGTAAATGCATAGGGATTAGGCTAAACTGTCTGTTTTATCTAAACTTGCATATTTTTTCAAAACAACACTGTAGTTTTCTTCTAAACAACACTTTATAACTCAAGAAAATCTAAATGCATTTCCCCATGAACAGTGAAAGTGGGGGTCAACATGCATATTGATGCCTTGTTTTGTAATAATTTATCTAGAGGGAATTCAATAACTCAAAAGAGAGACAATAAACTCAACAAAAAAGTGATGCTGTACCTTTCAGATTTTTATTTTGGCAAAAGCAAACTCAGGAGGAAGCTACACACAACAAAAATTACACAGAAGGTGTCAGTGATATTTTTATTAAAAAATGGCCACTATGAACTTTGAAGAAGAACTACTATCATGATGTCATAAGATAGTACATTAGGCAGCTACTATATAGCCATTAACCACTAACCAGCAAACAACCGCTAATGTTGGAATAGAGACAGAGAGATACATTTACAGTACATGGTTGTTTGGCTAGTGAATAACGAGCTGCTGAGCAAAGTTGGCTGGCAATAAAAAAAAATTGTCATTAATTGCTAATATTTTATTAAACTAATGTGATTGGTAAGTGTTACCATGTGAAGTGGTAATATTATTATTTCTAGTGCATTTACTGTTCAATAACTTAATCAAAACACTAATCAAAAAAAATAAAAAGGGCACATTGCTTTAGCTGTGGGCCTGTTAAGCTGTTAGTAGAAAAGATTGTTTAATCCGGATATCTCGATGGTAATGTGACGAGGAACAGCTATGGTGTAATGAAACACCATGATGATAACTGGCTTACCTATTGGCTTCAACGTGTTTTCCATTCTGCTGTAAGTACTGTAGGTTTAGTGGGAGCAGGTACTTCTTGATCAGCTGCCTTCATCGTGGCAAGTCGGTTCAATAGAAAACTGAGAAATGGGTTGATTCTATTGACTTTTTTATGTTTCATTCAATTAATCATGTCAGCAGTCAAACTGAGTCATGTGCAATATGCCAGAATACTCAACCATATCTGCTCGCTTTTCATGAATCTGAAAGTAAAATGACAACATCTTGTCATGAACTGGAAAAGATCAGAGGACTTTGGTTTTCAGAGAGAAGTCACTTGGGTCCATCAGAACGTTACAAGGGCCCAGGAATATATAATCCTCAGATAATAAGATGCATAATATTCCCAATAACTATAATTGATAACATTTTTTTTAGAATAGAGTGCACAATATCTATTTTCAAGGTGTGATGAATTTGAATGCAACTAATTCAATTTAATTTCACTAGTATTATCCATGTCTGTTTTAGCACATTGTTACTTGAAGGATATCAATCACATTATCCCAATTACACAATGCCTTATGACTAGAAACATAACGTTGGTGTTCTGCTTTTGATGTATTTACTTCGTCAAAGCAACCGAGAAGAGGGAGAAGTTTCAAAAAACATTCTCTGCGTTTCAGATGAAAGAGACATTTGATCATATTTTCCTTATTTTGGTCTTAAAGAGAAAAACTCACCAATGAGAAGTCACAGCCCATTAAAGTCAAGCAAAATTATCAGGGTTGCATTAGGAGGCTTTAAAAAAGAGCTATGTATCATGCATGTGGATATGCATAAACATGACGAAAGAGCTTAAGTAGAAAATGAGATCTGATGCCTTACTGAAGAAGAAACCGTGCTCGGAATGCATTTAAATTTAAATATTCATATCATTATAATACTGAGGAATATGGAATGACTGTATGATATTTTATTGAGGAGGTTTTAAAAATGAATGCTGTCCCTACTCCTTAATAAAAATCCTTGCCTTGCCTTCACTCTTTAAGTAGTCAAGACTAAAAACTGAAGGATCCGTCTTTACTGCTGAAAGAGCCAGTGGAGGAGCCTGCTACAGGTCCAACGTTTCCCACGACTTTACCGTGGCATCTATACTCTGAAGCATTGTCTTTAAAAGCTAAGTTCCAGCATTGTATGCTAACTCCTTGAGCTTGCATTCCAGATAGACACTAGTGTGTGTTTTGGAAAATACCTTTAAGGGGTTTGCTTCAGACAGCTACATTCTCTTATGCACATACTGTAATTCGGGAGGAGCACGCACGTAAAGTTTAGACACACACACACTCGACACATTCGCACAACTATGGAAGCAGTTCCACTATGAGTGATTTATAACACTGGCTCAGTGAGTCTAGACGGTCTGTGTCAGGCGGGTCCCACGACATTGAGCTCACCAGAGGATGCGACGAAAGGGACGGGGGACTCAGGCATGTCTACCCACCAACGCTCACAGAATATGTGTTGGATTCGCTCTTTCTGCCATTTTCGTTGTTCATTTAATTCCAATGACCAGAATACAAGCATGGCATCATAGGGTGTA
Organism: Umbra pygmaea; assembly: GCA_016801145.1. NCBI lineage: Eukaryota > Metazoa > Chordata > Actinopteri > Esociformes > Umbridae > Umbra > Umbra pygmaea. Next base: position 58,639 of record JACXGM010000307.1, read on the forward strand.
TATCAAACCGCTGTATAATAATCAGTTAAACACATTGTCGTCCTTAACGCCTTCATTCTCATTTTTCAACCTGGCTTTAAAACCATGCTGAGATGAGGCCTTCTAACTCCAAAATGCAAAGCATTCATATCTATTTAAAAAGAGTGGGAGGTGCTGGGATGAAAAATAAATTGCTTTCCTCTTCCTAACAGAAGATCTCACTAATTATGCTGTTGGAGAGGCTGTGCCAGTGTCTGCATGGTGAAAGGACCTAGATGATCCCTGACTGGGGTGGCTATTGCTAGAGCACAGAGCAGGTTGGCCTGTCCCAGATCCTGCCTGCTGTTAATTATCTTTTGTTTGCCCTTGATAATCCGACAGGCCGCTGCACCCATAATGAAAGCCTGTACGATTCACAGGCTCTCTAAGTGTAAAAAAACAATGGTATTGTCATTACGGCATCATCTGAACATTCTAAATAATGAATGAACGGTCTGGGCTGCTGCATTTGTTAGGCATAGAGGAGGCAGTTTATGAAAATGACTTGTGTGAATAGATTAAATTACCAGTTATTACTTCTTTTTTGATGTAGCGCATCAGAGTAATTATTAAATTGTAAAAAATAAGATTTTTTCCCCCTTTATGAAACCTTATATGGGGAAATTGTGTCTCAAGTCACTGGTGCTAAATGTATTATTTTAAATAACTCTGAGTGAAAAACATTCTCAAGTTCCTGGGGAAGCTCATTAGGTTTTAAATGAAGCGTTCGTTTTCTACGTGTCAAAAGGTGAATATTAGGTGAGCGTGGCTGCGTACAGCTGCCTTTATGTGTGTGTGTGGATGTGTGTGTGTCACAATGAATGAAACTGTGTCAATGTAGCCATTGATAGTCAGGCTCATATTTCCACTCTTTCTTATCCCTAATGTGGCTTCATGGTCTTCATAAATCTGCCAGAGAAACGAATAAAGTCTCACGTTCACACCTGCTCAAATCTATTGGACCATTCGTTTACAACTCCACCCTGGCCTTTTCTGTCAGAAAACACACAAGAAAGAGCATTGGTTATTTATTACATGCTCATGAATCAGCCCTTCCTTTTATATGACAGTGTCATGATGAACAAGCAGAAACAAAATGGCCGCCACAGTCTTTAAGCCTGTCCTCGGTGTCAACATGGTGTTTGTGATATGCCGCCTCAAAGGCTTTGTCACGGGATTACTGAGTTGAAGGGAGGGCTGTCATGTTAGAGGAAGGTAATTATCTGTATGTTAATGGGACGTCTCGCAGTCTTTACCAGTTCCTCTGCTCTGTCTCCTTCTATAGCAACCAAGTGTGTTTAGCAGGGGGTGGTGGGGTATTCAGGATGTATGTGTAGGGTGGGGGGGATGACATGTGCCGCAATGATCTTCATTTGTTCTGGGGAAGTTTTCAAACTGAGGAAACGATGTTATTACACTTCACCACAACCGCCGCCTGGTGTAATGTGCTATTTGCCATGCCAGGCACCGGGTTTTCGCAGATGGAAATTAAGGGAGAAAATTGCCACTAACTACTCAATTACAGCGCTTGATGGTGGCGCCGACCCCAGTTGGCAGCAGTGGCAACACAGAGCCAATCACATCGCAGAGCAGATGGCATTACATTAGAATGGGAAAAGAGGACAATGCAATATATTCATCGGAGAAAGATATTGGAATTATCTCAGATGCTTTGGCTTCATATTGAGCAATTAAAGGCGTCAATTGGATTTTATGGGATAGTTCGGAGGCAAGGTGCACGCTGGATATGTCAAGGTATCAAAGGAACTGTCCTCGGATTTGAAATCTGACAATCAACTGAGTAATGTTTTACATTCGTATGTTGTTCGCTCCTTGTCATATTAAAGAAAAAAATCTGACAGAGATTGTAATTGTGAGTTTATTATGCCATACCATGTCCCAGCCTGAAAGACTTCAGAAGGAACTTTAAGCCACTGAGTTCTCTCTTTCCCTTAGCATCCTGTAGAAGTCAGAATAAAATTATCTAAATTCCCTTAAAAATATCACTGGCTTCATCGGAACAAGGTTTCTCAATTCATTGTAATAGCCGTGGAAAATGTCGTCACAAGTAAAACATCAGCGTTCCATGATTTAATCAGTGAGATATTTCCTATTTAGCACATGGTTCTGCATGTCACATGTTTACCCAGATGGTCATAATCTCAATAGCATCACCCACTCTGTAATATAATGGTGTCATATCCAGGGATTAGTATTGGTACATGAAACTGAACATGTCGCTAGGGTTTGTTTAACTTCATTAAACACGAGACTTAAGGAGAGGGGCAAGCACTAAGATAGTGGTGTTTGCACCTGAAACATGGTAGGGTTTTTATTGTAGTGAAGTTGTTCTGACAGTATCTGTGCCCTATAGTCCCAGCTAACTGCAGGCAGTTATTCTAAGATGTGTCTTCCCGTGCCAAAGCCTATATGTTTACATTGAGGTGGCTCAGAAATAAACTCTCACCAATTGGACTCCGGGGTTACTGCAGGCCACAAAAACCGCCAATGGGGTCGATTCTCTCTTAAATCTCTTGTTTAGCACCAGATCAATGACAGCACTTGAAAACAGAGAAAAATACTAATCGTTTGTGTGTGTGTGTGTGTGTGTGGTGTGTGTTGTGTGCGTGCGTGCGTGTGTGTGGACGTGTGTTTGCGCGGTGACTGGCAGTATTGCTGGCGGGAGTCGAAGAGGAAAGAACTAGTAGCATATAACCTCTGGCATGGCTGCCGTGTAAGCAGCACTTTTTAGCCGAGGAGTGCACTTTTGACTTTAAAGTGGCGGTATTTATTCTAGTATATCATTAATAACACTGACTCAGTACTTCTGTTTTGCACCTCTTTTCATCTCAACCTCAGTGTTTGCCTTGGCATTGTCACTAGAGGGGGCAGAACACACTGTCCCTATTACATATTCAGTGGGCGTAGGACATCAAAACAGTTTCATCATTAAAATGCTTACCATTTGTGGCCTTTATATGACTAGAATATACTGTATATTTAAATTCCCTTTCTCCCACAGCCCAAAACAAATGGTAGTGTAGTTCTTTAAAGTAATAGAGAGATGTCCCCCGGTTCCTGCGTGAACTTACCTTTAGGGATCAATTATGTGGCCGAGGGCTCTTTTTAAAAAAAGAGCGCCGCCTGATTAAAACGGCAGGCGTTTCCCGCCGGTGCCTTTGTATGGAGTGCCTGGCTCTCGCCACCGCTATTTATTAGCATATTGTATTTTTAAAGGTCAGTTTCTGTTTTACATGGCCACTCTATCTGGAGTAGGTCACAGTCAGAGATTGACTAGCTATTGTTCTGAAACCCAGAGTTTCTTTTCCGTTCCAAAAAAGGAGGAGCCAAATGTACAGTATGTATTTTTTAACCCCAAAGACATCGAGTTATTGGTATTGATATTGGCCCGTGGATTACATACGCGCCCCAGAGGCCATCGCTGGTTCCTTTAGTTGAGTCACATCATAAAAAAACGATTAGAACCAATAAGTTGTTTCTTTCACTTTTTTCTCTTTTACATCAACCCATAAGGAAATAACCCCAACAGCACCCAGGGTGTTACACAATCTGTGCAGATCCGTTGTCTCTGAGCGGCTTTCAAAAGACGGTAGCGTGTTGAACACTTCCATGGATCAAAGCGGGCCAGAAGCTGCTTTAGAAGGTAGCATCAAGTGTTTCTCTTATTCTTTCCTCTCAATGAAACCGTGAAAAAGAAAGAAAGATGGCGGGAGAGAGGAGAATCAGGGAAGTATTTAGCACAAGCGAGGCCCTGCGCTCCATTGTGACAGGCAGCAGAAGGGACCAGGCTGTTTGATGGGTGTTTCAGAAGTGGTAAGTGGTGATGGTCCCTGTAGGGTCTATTAGGCATCATCTGACTCCTGCTAGCATCGACAGGGAGTAAGAAAGCAGAGGGAGAAGCGAGGCTGAGGGAGGCCCTCTGCTGGGTCGTGGGTGAGTTCTGAGCTGGACGGTTAGGTTACCTCAGCATCGTCTCTATGAGCCTACCATCACACACAATCAAACAGTTGCGGCCGGGATACATAGGTCAAGTTAGGTTGATCCAACACCAAATGAAAAGTAATTTCACCCACACTCTATATTTCTCTCTCTCTCTAAACCTTTGTGTTTAGATGTACCTTTTAAAATGAATTGCTGTCAGCTGTGGTTTCATACAGCGCATGTTCCCCGTTGAACCCAGATGCCGCAATTACGCCTCCTGTTTAGGTACAGTAAATAGCCGTAAGAACCATCTATCAGGCAACAACAATGCAACACTGAGATCATAAATGTAATCATGCGCTTGACTCTAAATTGTACAAGTGCAATTACCCAATAGCAAGTCAGGGGTAACAGAACAATGTATGTTGGTGTTTAATCCTAGGGCTGTATTTGAACTGACAACCTGTTCTCTGTTTATAGTGCACTAAGGTAGGGGTACTCAAATTGGGGTACGCATACAATTATGTGTCCTGTAATGTGTGCATACATTGGTTTGGAATTAATTTTAACACAATTTTGCTTAAATAAATTAATCTTTAGCTTTATATGGTGTTACCCTGCTCCTACCTGACATCACTGTGTATATTTTAGTTATTTATCACTGCTGCTAATCTTGAAAAATGCCATTTGTGTAAACAAAGCCATAATGTTGCTATTATCCTTGTTTAATAATTCCTAGGAAGATTTGCATCAAAATTTAAAGAATACATGTTGTAACTGGAAGAAGTTACATTCAAAACATTTTAGATTTTTCTGATAATATAGACTGTATTTTTATTAATATCATGACCAATATTCCTGCCTCTTCTATCCACCCCCAATCATAATCATATTATTTCATCAATATGGAAATAGCTTTGCACTTGCCTGCCTTACTCTTTACACCACAGGTAGGCAGGTCCTTATTACTGATGGCCACATGCTATGGGAGGCTAATCTCCAGGGGGCCTCAACTGAATCATCATTCTATATTTCCAGCGAGAGGTGGGGAGGCCACTAACCAAAACTTAGGACTCTCTGATGCCACATAAACATGGTAAGAACTATGTCAAATATGTAGAATAGCAGAAAGTGTACTTTGAAAGAACCACATTGCCTCACAACTTAATGGAAAAACATGTGAAATAGCAGAATTACAATTGTTGTCACAGTCTTCACTTTGTGGCAGAGCCTAAGCCAATGGCTCCATTACCCAGCCACTCCATGTATGTGTTTCTTTTGTCACCCAGGCTGTCCTCACCCCACTTTCATTTTCAACCAATGGATTGTTCTAATTTCTGTTTCAACTACATACACCTGGTATTCATTTGAATAAATCCCTCACTTTTCTTTGTCTAACTCACAGCTGTTGTCTTAAATAACAAGCCCACTTGAGACCCCATATCTCAGGCTCCATTTTGCCTTTAGTTTATTCTCATAGAAGAGCAGTTTATTTATAGCTATAGTTTATAATGCTATCATAAGGCAAATATGGTTTAAATCCCGATAAAGCAAAATTGAGGTTTTATCACGATTTACATTGGTTAAACACAGATCTACATTTTTCCTCAGCCTGTAGGACATCTAAAGTAAAAAAAAGATTATATGCTGAAGAAGAAGATTTGTTAATTTCTCTATTCTTTAACAACACTACCATAAGTCAAATGTATTAGATGTTAGAAATTACTCTACCTTGGTGGTGAAACTGAAAGTGGAACTAAACACACCATATCTGCCACTTTTTCTAGGCTTGTTTTTTATGTATTTAGAAAACACAAACATCTTTGTTATTCAGCCAAAAAGAAAGTTTACATATTCAAGTTGCCATTTATTGAAGACAGTGAATTTTGAAAAAACTATATTGGTTTTGTTTTTACACCCTATTGACGAGTACGCCTCTCCTCAAAAATATATTATGTATTTAATATTATACTGCTTTGGAAAAAGAATTGCATATTTTTCTAAAATCAACCCCATTTCAAACCTTTGGAATGTAATCAAGAGGAAGATGGATGTTGAAAAACCTTCAAAGAAAGTCGAAAAGTGTTCCATGTAACGGAGAATTGGACTAGATACGTTATATTCATGTATATTTCTGCATTTACGTTTATATTAGTTATATGTGTTTTTTAGTTTATTGTCTCATTCTATGCCAGTGCATTACATTGTGGGTTTAAGTTGGTTATTTATGATGTGTGCATTGAGTATGTGTTATGGAGTTGTGGCACCACCCCCTGAACACCAGTAGCTATGGATAGGGTTCAACTTCGGTTAGTCTGGTGCTTGTTTCATCTGATTGCGAATTTCAGACAGCCATTACGCATTCAGATCCTATTTAGTGCTGGTGTTTCAGTGGTGTGGTGCGGTTCATTGTAATTCAGTTACACTGTCTCTAATAATAAGATGGTTGCTATTGGTTTTCCGTTCCTGGCATGAGTCCTAGTTATTATATTACATTTCTGTCAGACAGTGGTTGTCTACTGCTATGTGTATTCCCCACGTTATGGGTTTTAAGTAGACATCTGTATAGTTGAGTAAGCGTACTAATTATATATATATATATTATCCGCGTCCACGCCACATTAGAGCGTTAATATTTATGTATGTATGATTACGTTGTGCAGTCCTATACCTGTCAGGGATTTGCTATGATACTATAGGATCGCTACATTCCTGGATAATTTCGACATCAATTAAAGAACACAGAACTCATCAACCTGCTGTGGTCTTTCTTCCTCACACCACACCACCAATACAGTGACAAGAAGCTTTAATTTTTGTGCCAGTAGTGGCATGAAGTCACACAACACAATTTGAAAGACTGGTGGAGAGAATGCCAATATGCATGAATATTGATTTCTGAACTATTCCTGAGTCAACACATTAGTATTCCGTTGTTTAAAAATGAATATGAACTTATTTGAGGTCTGACAACACTGCATCTTTTTTGTTGTTTTGACCAGTTTAAATTTTCTGCAAGTATATGTCAATGATAATGTTTTTATTTGGAATTTGGGTAACAATATTATCCGTAGTGTCCGTAATGTTCATTTTACCTAAGAACAAACAGTTGTGCTCAAAGGTTTGCATACCCCTGGAGAGTTGATTATCGATGTACCATTTTCAGAGGAAATATGAGTGAGCAGGCAATAAAATATAATTTAATTTCTCATATTCAACTGTAGGTCATAACAGAACGGCACAATCTAAATAGAAAGCATGGCAAAAATAAAAAATAAAATGACCCTTGTTCAAAAGTCTGCATAACCATCAGTTCTAAATACAGTGTATTGCCCTCTTTTAGCATCAATGACAGCGTGCAGTTGTTCGTTGTCATTTTGTAAAGTCTAACAGCTTCCCTTGCCATCAATTTCCACAAGGTTCGCTGTGAGTTTAGAGCTCACATACCCGAAAAAATATCAGTGAGCCACCAACATGCTTCACAGTGGGGATGGTATTCTTTTCAACCTCAGGCCTTGTTGACCACTCTTCAAACATAATGCTTATGGTTGTGACCATAAAGCTCTATTTTGGTCTCGTCACTCCAAAATACAGTGTGCCAGTAGCTGTGAGGCGTGTCAAGGTATTGTCGGGCATGTTGTAGTCCAGGCCTATTTGTGGCAGTCGCAGTGAAGGCTTCTTTCTGGCAACACAACCAAGCAGCTCATTTTTGTTCAAGTATCGTCGTATTGTACTACGGGAAACAACCACACCGTATTTTCCAGTGCAGCTTGTATGTCTCCCAAAGTTTTTCTTTGTATCCTGAACAGTTCTTCTGGCAGTTTTGGCAGAAATCTTTCTTGGTCTACCTGACCTTGGCTTTGTATCAAGTGATCCCCGAATCTTCCACTTCTTAATGAGTGATTGAACAGTACTCATATCCAGGCTTTGGATATCTATTTATATCTTTTTCCAACTTTATGCAGTTCCAGTCGGTTATTAGGCAGGTCTTTTGACAGTTGTTTTCTGCTCCCAGGCCAAACATTCAAAGGTATGTAAACTTTTGATCAGGGCCATTTGGGTGATTTCTGTTATCAAAATGGTTTACAAAGGAGCCAAACAATTATGTGATAATTAATGGCTTCCTATGATCATTATCCTTGCGTTACAGTCAGGTTTTTTGCATTTACAGTCATATTGTCAAAATCAATGCCGAAATGTCACAATTTCTGCCAGGGTTTGCAAACTTATGATGCAAACAAATTGTTTCCAGAACTGTATATTTTTTACATGGTTCAGTGATTGCACTGTAAAACCAGTGGGAGTTATCTACAGGTGTTTTTTATATACTTTGGCCGTAAAATAGGCCTGTGCCATAACAAGCAATTAGAGGGGGGTAAATGCCCAAGGACCTCGAAGTATATAGATCCATCCTAGAATAGATACAGTTTAATGGTGACAGAAAGGTGGTAGAGAGGGTCAATGTAATTGTCATGATGGCCTATACAACCGTATTAGTATTTCATTTCCTTTAGCAGCCTGATGTTTTGCGGGAAGAAGCTGTTATGCAGTCTAGTGGTTTTTGACAGGATGCCTCAGTGATGGTTTCTGGTGGACCTGAGTGGCTGGAACAGGCCATGGCTCAGGTGGCTAGCAGTAGCGATGATCTTCTTTGCATTCCTGCAGCACCTGGTTTTATAGGTGTCTTCCAGGGAGGGCATTGAGAACCCTATGACAGGTTCAGATGAGTGTCAGAACTTCTGCAGAGCTATTTGTCAGCCATCTTTGAGTTTCCATTCCAACCAGTGATGGATCCCGTGAGTGTACCCTCGATGGTGTCTCTATAGAAAACAGTGAGAGCTCTCTGGGACAGACTGAATTTATTCAGCCTCCTGAGGATGTGCAGACACTGCAGTCGCATCTTCACCATGGTGAATATGTGCAGTGACCAATCCAGCCTCTCAGTGATTGGCTGATATTTTTGTGCTCTGAAGCTACATACGTCTCAGGGATATCTTAGCAGCTTACAAAATTATTAATGTTTTATTTTGGGTTCCTTGCCGAGAGGTTCATCATATTTGTAGATCTTTGAAATTATAACATTTGAAAACAAAAGCGCCGCTGTTCCATAGATAGCACTAAGGTACCCTATTCAATATAGAGTGCACTGATATTGCTAAGTTATTGCTTAAAACGGTTGGAAACTACTGGGACCAGCTGTGCTAAATCCCCATGCATCGTTAAGGACCAATTAATGCATTCCTTCAAAATGCCTTCAAAAGGTTCTCTTGTTACTGTTTCCTTGTGAATTAGAGGAAGAAACTATAATGCACTGTGTGATTATACCACTCCATCCCAATGGAAATATAAGCCATGTCGATTAAACGGAGAGACACCGTGTTCCCTCGATTTGGAGATCGCTAAAAAGATATTATCTTCATCATATACACTTTGATTAGAAAACTGAGAAGACTAGTGCCTTTAAAACGTATGCCTGTTGAAGTTTTGGAGAGAGAATTTGTCAGAGACGGTGGCCACACCGATGCAGCAATGTAGAGAGCGACACCTGTACACACACACACCCACATGTACACACACACACGCAGCACTCAGGCAGGCAGGCAGTAAGAAAATCAGTCCCTGATACATTCTGCTGACATAAGGAAGGATATAAGTTAAATCTAAAAGTGCGTAGGTGAGCATTGTATCTAACATAAGGAGAGACAGGATGGCTCTGCATTTTCAGTTTTTTACTTCTTTCTTTATTATACTTTTTTATTTATTTTTTTAACCTCACTGCCTTTTTGACAAATGTGAGTAGAACTAGTGGGGATGATCTGTGGGGGGGCAGTGGAAGTAACAGAGTGAGGGACACTACTGGTTTAACTCATTTAAACAGAGACTCAACAACTCTCACCTGCTGGGACGATGCTGCCTTGACGTATTGATTGAGCCAGGGACTGTGTGTGTGTTCTGCTGAAGGCTCACTGCGCCCTACCTTGCTGTCAGTGCAGGGGGGGCAGAGACAGAGTAGCAGCTCGCCAATTAATCAAAGTCAGATGTGGCTGGATGCCTGGAGTCACTGCTGATCCGTCTCCCAGCTACTTCTCAAGTCATCCCTCACTGACTGTCTGTCCGACGGTCTGTCTCTCCTTGTCTGTCTGTGTGCCGGAACTACATCACTCAGAGATGGAGAGAAACTGCAGGGCATGAAGCTATGGCGTACAGCGATACCCACACAAGGGCATGCTTACTGGGTAAGCTTAGCCTGGTTCAGGACTCGTCGTTCAGATTGCGTTCATGTTCACATCGAAACAGATGAGGCCAGGACTCGGATGTCATTTTCATCATTGTCCCATGTGCAAAATTGCCTGTCCGACAGTTAGTGTATAGAAGTATTCTTTCACATCCTCTAAGTACCTATGGTGTATGCTTTCTGTCACACTTCAACCACTAATTTAATACACAGCTTGTCAAGCTACCCCTGGTTTCAGTCAAAAATTTAAAACCAAGTAAAGAAAATATAAAATTAATAGGAAACACATCATTTTAATCTAGTGCAACTAATAATTCTGCACTTTAAAGTGGAGTAGTGCTCTTTACTGTCAGTAGCTATGTGGGAGTGAGCCAGACAAATATATGTACAAAAGACAGACTAATAGCACTTCTATAAGAGCTATGTAATTGTTATGGAATTGGCGAGAAAAGAGAGAAAATGTCACTGCCTGTATCAGAGAATGGGCTTCAAACTCAGCAAATCACTATCTATAACTGTACAATGTTAAAACTTATAACAGTAATTTATTGTTGTCGACAAAGTTAGTTTTTGAACTTATATTCAGTCTCCTGTTTTCTATCAAATATAACATTTGACATCCCCTGTGTGTGTGTGTGTGTGTATGTAAGTGTCAATGTGTGTGTGTGTGTGTCAGATATAGCCACGGCTGATTTAAAGACATTAGAAGCTCGTCACTGAGGCTAGCCAGACGTGAAATCTATTCATTAATCAGAGTGCTAGCCTCGTCACATTGATTTCCTGTTTCTCCATCGCTCAGAGTTCCTTAGTATTTTAAGAAAACGTTGAGGTTGGATGTAGGACACGTCTAAACTATCACTGATTTTGAAATGTTGCCATGATAGTGACAGTTGAGCCAAGAAGACCTTTAAGATCTATTCTTTGTTGTGACAGCTACCGACACTTATGAATATGATCAGGTGCTAAATTTGGTTGGCTAAATCCATTAGTTTAGCGAATGGTCAGTCAATTAATTCTTAGCTTCATCTGTTGCTAATTTACCAGCAACCAACATGCTTTGACAGCATCTCACAGACTCTCCAGCCGTGAATCAAGGACAACAAACACCATATGGCGAAAGAGAAAAAAACTGAAACAAGCTTGGCATTACCCCAAAACCTTACCCACTTTGCCCCACTCGTATTTAACCCAGCTCAATTTTCCCGAAACAGTACTTGTGATTGGTGTGTAATAGGACCTTATTAACCCCAATTACCACAATTAAGCTCCGGCTGCCACTGCAGGCCTTCTTTGATGGCTTAATTAATCTGTGTTCGAGTGAAGAGGGCAGCGACACAGCTCTTTGTAGTGCCACTGCAACCACCCGTCGTTTCCCCACCAACCACGCATCGGGCCTTGACCGAGCCAGGCTGCCATCCTCTCCAACCCTGCTTAACAGCGTCGACATCTGCTGGAACCAAAAACATGTCCTCTCCTCCCATCGGCCGTCTCTCCCTCTCGTTGGCAGACAAATGCCTCCACTCCGGCAGCATGAAAGGCAACGCTTGGCTCTGTGATGTTTCATAATGAACGCTACAAGCCCCTTGGCACACTGCCTGCCGTATCGGGGGCAGAGGAGGGAGAGCTTGGAACGCTGCCCAGTTTGTTCTGTTCGTTTTCGCGACGCTTAGGCTAATTGCTTAATTGATGCATTGTTTTTACTGACGATACAGATTGCCCCCCCCCCCCACCACCACCACCACCCCACCCTCACCCCACAGACAAAAGACATTACACACTATTAGCCAGTCATGGTTTCTTTCAGCCAGCTGTATCAAAGATTTAAGGCCCATTGTCATTGTTCGGTTTTAATTGCGACGGGCACTTGATGTTGCATAACACAGAACCAAATTAAAACGCCATCTTTTCGGCTCGCATTCCTGAACAGCCAGCAGTAAGCAACGCAAACGAGGAGCCTTCCCAGCTCTGAAACATGCTAATAAGAGAGAGAGAGTTTATGGCCTTTACCCGCCACATTTCTTAATGGGCTTTTTGTCAGGCTTGGGCATTAACCATAAGTGAACGCTACATCACAATATATTTGCCGGACCTCTAACCCAGAGTAGCAAGGTATTTACAGAAGCGCAGCGCTCCAGATAAGAGATAAATAAATGCCATTTAGTGTGCTGTGGTGTGGGAGCTCTTTAATTAGTAGGGTTAATAAAGTTGTCCGTCGGGAGGGAAAAGAGAGGCTGGGTGGCTGTTTGTGTTTGTGTGTGTTGTCACAGGGTAGAAGACAGGGTAGAAGACACGGTTTAATGCATTCTCTTTTCTGGCGGAGTTTGTCATTTCTCCTCAGACACACAAACACACACAAGATACCCCCCTTCCTTATTCCCCACCCAGTATATTCCCACTGAAGTCTGGGATAAAGAGGTGTTTTCCCTCTCTATCCTCGTGTTTGTCCCTGGACCCCTCGGAGAGCATCCCCATTCCAGAAAGCCTACATGTCCTCCTGCCAGAGGAGTGACTAGGGAACAGTCTGGATAAAGAAAAGAAAGCACCGGGCCCCAGAAGGAGAGAGAGACAGAAAGTGGGAGAGAGACACCAAGAGGAGGTGAGGGAGCGAACGAGACGGCAAGAGAGACACTCTTCACTTATTCATCATCCGTCAGCGCTCGTCCTGAGGAGGAAACAAACCCACAGAGCTGTAAACCGAGGCACAGGCTGTAGTGATGCACATCACAACCTGGGGAATAGGGTGTGTAGTACACACACACACACACACACACAAAATATGTCAGAGGACTGAGGGGAGGAGAGAAAGCGTAGTTTGGGCTGTGGGCCGATGGGGGAGAGGTAAAACACAGAGGGTGGGGGGGGGTCTAGGACAGTGATCACATTCATCTCCTCCGTATGTAAACGTCTCGTACACCATTATCAAAGAAACGGCACAACTTTGATTCCTAAGCGTGATAAATTGATTTCTGTACTTTTTTTACTCTCCACTGAATATTAATTGAAATAGGTACCTGGAATAAAAAAGGAGACGAGAGCCTATGTCTGCCACCGAACAAAATGTGATGAAGGATCAGATTTGGGTAGCGTGGTCATGGAAAAAAAAACGTCCCCTGCGAACAGGTTAGCTATTATCTCACGTTGCAGCTCCGCCTGCCCCCCCCCCGCCATGGCGATGGACAAAGCATTTACATGGAGTCCGTGCGAGAGAGGAAATTACAAGTGTTGTGATTCGCTCTTCTCCCGTGTTGCATTATCATAATGTGACGAGTCGTGCGGCTGCGAGGGGGGGCTTAGGCCCAGGAGTATCGGGGTGCGTTTCAGAGGCCCAGCAGGCCAGTGGGGCTGTGGGTGCCCTCCCCACCCTCTGAGAAACAGAAGGCCCACCCAGGCACAGCTAAGCAAACCCACACATCTGTTACCACTGGGACCTGCTCCGTGTGTGGCGGGGTATGTGTTTACGGTTTGTGTGTGTGTGTGTGTGTGTGTGTGTGTGTGTGTGTGTGTGTGTGTGTGTGTGTGTGTGTGTGTGTGTGTGTGTGTGTGTGTGTGTGTGTGTGTGTGTGTGTGTGTTTGTGGGCTTTCAGTTCCAGTCTGTGATTTCTGCTATAGCAGCACTGTCTCCTCTCAGTGACCAAGCAGCTGTTGTAGTCTAGTAATGATACACACCTGAGAGAGTCACAGAGGGGAACTGCAATTAATAAAACCATCCATTATTGGCACAAGCATTCACATTTCTCCACTATTACAAAAAATTGGCCAAAACTACTCTCATATTGATAGCATATAAAAACTAGAACACCAGTTAGTATTCCACATTACAAAGAACACCCCTTCATCCCCCAACAAAAGCTTATACACCATTTAACAAAATGTATATCCATATTCCCCACATAACATTGCCCTTACTGGTCCCCACATCACTGCCCTACCATCTGTACAGTCAGTGTTTAGCCTCTATTCATATTCAGGTTTCTAAAAGCCGATGTTGTGTTGTTCCCCACCAGGCTACAGTCCCCACTCACTCCAATATTCCGTCACAACCCACTCATTAGTTTAGTGTGTGTGTGTGTGTGTGTGTGTGTGTGTGTGTGTGTGTGTATGTGTGTTGATGTTGCAGTTTGATCATGGCTCCTCTGTTTGAGCACTAAGGAGGTGATTTGTTACAGGAGACTACAACTTTCACTTCAAAACAAGCCCTTCAGCATACCAGGCTCACTGGGTTCTCAGGATTAAATCAATGAGAAACACAGAGAGACAGGGAACGGGCCTGCTGTATATTAAGAGAGACAGGTAGAGGAAGGGACAGGTATGAAAGAGAGACAGTTAGAGGATGAGACAGGGAAGAGAGAGAGACAGGTAGAGGAAGAGACAGGGAATAGAGAGAGAGAATTAGAGGAAGAGACAGGGAAGAGAGAGAGAGAGACAGGTAGAGGAAAAGACTGGGAAAAGAGAGAGATAAGTAGAGGAAGAGACAGGGAAAAAAGAAGAGAATTAGAGGAAGAGACAGGGACGAGAGAGAGACAGGCAGATGAAGAGACAGGGAACAGGAAAAGACAATTAGAGGAAGAGACAGGGAAGAGAGAGAGAGACAGGTAGAGGAAGAGACTGGGAAAAAAGAAACACTTAGAGCAGGGCTGCCCAACCTTCTTTTCAACCCTAATTTAGCACACCTGATTCAAATAATTAGCTAAATGAAAACTAAAGACGTTTCCCCACAAATGGGGTTGGAGGGAAAACCTACTGGACAGTAGATCTCCATGAACAGGGTTGGGCAGCTCTGACTTAGAGGAAGGGACGTGGAATAGAGTGAGACAGGTACAGTAGAGGAAGAGACAGGGAAGACAGAGAGACAGTTAGAAGGAGAGACAGAGAAGAGAGAGTGACAGGTAGAGCAAAAGACAGGGAAGAGAAAAGAGACAGTTAGAGGAAGAGACAGGGAAGAGAGAGTGAGACAGGTAGAGAAAGAAACAGGGAAGAGAAATACAGAAATGAGAAATCAAAATAGAAATGTTAGCGCCCATAATGTACATTTCTGATATGTTGATTTTTTTTTAATTGTGTGTACAATACCCAGATTATTATGTTATTATTGTTACTGTCTAATTATTGCTGATTCACTGTACCACTATTGTCGCTTGTACCTTTTGCTTTGGCAATAATGGCATGCATGCTTTCATGCCAATAAAGCACATATTGAATTTAATTTAATTTAATTAAATTGAGAGAAACAGGTAGAAGAAGAGACAGGGAACTGAGAGAGAGAGACAGGTAGGAGGAAGAAACAGTGAACATATAGAGAGACAGGTAAAGGAAGAGACAGGGAAGAGAGAGACAGAGGAAGAGACAGAAAAGAGAGAGAGGAAGAGACAGGGAAGAGAGAAAGGATAGGGAAAAGAGGGAGTGGGACATAATAAAACATTGACACGGCAACAACTGCTACTGTAAAATATGCTTTATAAACTACATTTGATTGATTGAGATTGAGGCGATAGTCCCAGTTCTGTTTCCCGGTTCCTGCTAGCTTAGTAGTTGATCATTGATAATCATCATCTTCATCACGTTCCCTATTTGGTCTCCTTCTTTATGAATCAATGCTAAAGCAAAATAAAATCATGACTCAATACTAATGAAGTCTTAGCTTGCATTTAAAAAACATGTTTTGCATTTTGTGTTCTGCTAACACAAATGGAGACTGGCTAGCTGCACCTGTATCTTCAGGTCAGCTTTAGGTCACTGATGCAGGCGGGCTGTACTGGGAATGTACTGAAGTGTGAATATAGTGTACAGCCAGAGAAAACCAACTATACTAAGTGGTGCATTTTGCAATATATTTACTTTTAAACAAAGTAACTCAGCACATAGATGTAAAGCATAGGTTTGTTTATGTTCAACATAAAAAATCCTAGACATCCAAAACATTTCTTATGTTAGCAGCTTTGAGTTCTCTGTGGGTTGATCAAATAGTTTATTTGACTAGATGATGAAAACCCTGGATGCATGCAGTTTTCTCTCGGAAGGAGAAAAAAAAACAGCAGAAAGCAGCCGAGTCTCGCTGGTGTGCATCTCTCTTAACTAACGAGTCACAATCAATTAGCTAACAAGATATCTGAAACAACATTTAGCATTTACAGACAGCATTTAGGAACATCAGAGAGGAGTTGTTATGAATGTTAAAAAATGTATGATGTTGATGGTAACTGCGCAAGTGACTTGCTTATCTGTTAAAACTGTTTATACATTCTGATGCAAGGCTTTTTGGACACCAGCCGTTTTGGGTTTGTTAGTATTTTGCTGTGTTGGGCGGGGTAGTAATGAGAAAAAACCAAAAGGCCTGTAGAGATTACCAACAGTCCTCTGATGTGTAAATGAGTTAGGCTCTAGATTAAGTTTTTATAGAACAGCAACTTTGAATATGCTTGGAAGGCGGTGTGGCGGAAACATATGCTACAGCCAAGAGAGTTATGAATTACTGTAAATCTTTGTTCTGCTAATTGTTTGTTGTGCTGCATGAGGAGTGACATTCGGTGCAACCTCCTATAGCGCGGCACTGCAAGTCAACTAGCTAATGAGTTAGAAACTAAACTGAAACGAAAACACCACAACTAAGACCCCTATCCGACTGGGGGTAGAACTCCAAAACTTCCCCGGAGGCCCACACTGCGCCGCGTTTGAATTAGCAACTTCCCACATATTTCAATACCGACCAGAGCTCTACTGTCCGCAGATGGTCCTGTCTTGTCTTTGAGCTGCGGCAGCCGGCAAGTGTGTTTGGGCATCGTCGTTTTGGCCGCTCGTTTTGCCAAAAAAGACACAGCAGGATGGTTTCTCCCATCACACAAGAACAGCTTGACACAGACTTTGATTAGAAAAAAGAAAGGCAAGAAGCTCAGCTCACTACAGTGCAGTGAGTCTTCTCTTCCTGGGTGGTGGGTGCCCTTCGGGGGCCTGCCGTAAAAACTGATTGGGATCTGGCTGATTTGACTAGATTAAGATAGCGTCGTAATTAGAGGCATGGTGGAGCATCGTGGCAGATAGCAGCTCCCACTGTCCATCCGGCCTTCGCTCGTGGAACAAAACGGTATGATGGGAGGAGAGCTTAGGTATGTGGGTGGAGCGGGGGTGGGGTAACATAGCGACGGGGGGGCTGACTAGAGCTCGTGTTTGACTGCATCTCACATCATGTCACATTAAGGACACCAAAACATTGGTAATGGGTACGACTAATTTAGGAGCCCTGGGTAAACATGAGCCTGACTAATTAATATAATGTACCGGTACTTTTAGACTGCATTTAGTCAAGCTAATTGACTAAAGTCAGACCAAACTGCCAGTCTAACATAATCACCAAAGTATCTCTCAAAGTCAGATAGCTCATCAGTGCCAACTTTGTCAAACAAATGAAATAGTTGTAATTAATATTTCCTTATTTTTATAATAGTTAGGAAAGGACATGAAAAATTACTCTGTTATTGTTATCTAATGAAGTCAAATTCAGGGCCGGATGCTAAAGCACTGTTGTGTGTTATTAGCGAAGGCAAGTCAAAATTAGCCTGTTTTTCATGGCTGCATTCTGCAGGTAAGTGAGAATTCCTCTGTGGCATTTTCGAAACCGGCACCCTCGGGGCAGAGAGTCAGAGGAGCGATGGAGGGCAGATGAATTGGACAGGCTAATTGCACTGTGCTTTCCCCTTGCCAAATTAACCTCCGCCTGCCCAAATTTATTGGCCTGCTGTTTTTGAAAATTATTTAAACTTGGAGTTATTTCCGATGTCGAGCGTCTTCTGGGGGCTAGCACTCTTTGTTTCTGACAGACGGCTGATTATGTTGGAGGGGGATGTTTTGGAGAGGCGACAGGGCTGGAGGTAATTCATCTCCGACAAGGCTCCTAAGTTTTAAGGAACATTTTTAACTGCTCACCTGTGGAAAAAGTGCCTTTGTAGCCATGACGACTGGGTTAAGTCAATATTCTGGGGTGCAGGTCAGGGCGAGGACACCATTCTATATACCATCCAAGTCTGATTTACATCAGACCCTGGGAAATGAGCCAAGGTATTTGTCATTTCAGACTTTTTTTCACTCTATTTAGGCTCAGCAGCCAGCCCAACTCTTCCATTCGCCTGCATTGCTCAAGAAGCTGCTTGTTAAAAAATTGCAATAATAGTTGTAATTATGCTTTGCACTTACATTTGCACCTCTGCTTGCATGGTCCCAAGCCAGCTCTAATTATGCTGGTTCAGCGCGGCCAATGTGTGCTATAGTGTGCTCTAGCAACTGGGTTCTGTTTCCTGCAACACTGATTTTGCACCCGAATGCTTCTTCGCAGACTTGTAACCTCGTCATATTTGTCCTCGCGTTTGAGTCTAACCGAGATTAGCTTCTCGGACGCAAAAGCTTTGAAACGTGCAGACATGCATGTTCAGTCTGGCTTCCCTTTTATTGCACATTTAAAAAACGATTGTGCGAGAAATCAATTGTGCACAACGCTAATACTTGAATGGTGCAAGAGCTCCATTAAAAGCACTTGAACTATTAGTTGCCTGAACCCCGCCATTTCTCTAAACTTTCCAAGGTGATGCTTTAGCTTGGTGTTAAGATAAATGGGCACATATTCTCATTCACCCTCCTTCCGATCATATCATCCCTGTAGCGTATTAAATTATGTTCCGTGCGGGGGGAGACTTCAGCTCGAAAGTGTCCCCCTTGATGGTGATGCGTACTGAAGTATGTCGGCCATCCGGCTATTGAAGTGGGGGCACTTTTGAATAAACATAAATCTCAGGATCTTTCTCACTTTGAGACAATTGTCCAAATCACCCAGCGGATATAGCAGAAGGACCGCAGGAAACTGACAACAAGCCAGGATGGACAGCCAAGGGGAATCATGATTTACACTGTATCTGGCATTTCGGGCCGTCAAAAAAGAAGAAAGAGTAAAGAATCAGTCAGCTTTATTTGACATTTCTCTCTCCCCCCTGCCCGTCATCCTGATGTGTCTGTATGGAAGGGGTCTCTCTCTTTTTTTATCTTGGGCCGTTGCCAATTTACCGGTGCAGCTCATGACGAGAAGGGACGTTGGGGTCTGTTTCGGCTCTCTGAAGGAGGACATGTGTTGTCTGCGCCTCTATTACCCCTCCCCAACCATGCCAGTTTGTGAATCAGCTTATGATAATGGTTCACTATAATGAAGGCCACCGGTATTGAAACGAGGGGAAGCTGTGGCTAACAGCACTGCTGACCTTTTAGCAGTAGGAACACCAACCACCCCCACCCCCTAACCCCGCTACGGTCTGTTGAGTAAGCAACTTACGAGGCAAGGTTATCAGTCTGGTAAAAAGAGGAAATAAAGAATGTCCTGAATGGGATTTCACAAGTCGATAAAACTTCCCGAGTGGAGTGTGCGTCTGGCAGCGGGCCGTTATGATGACGCCGGTCCGTTTTAGGAAGGCGGAGGGGCGGCGACGGATCCCTGCAGACATTTGTAACGCATCACATAGAAGAGCATCAATCTCCAGTGAAGTGCCCTGAATTTAACACGGCCGGAGGCAATGAGGAAAACGAGAGCGGGTAAACGTTCTTTATTTATTCCCTGCTGAATTCCTGTTAAGAGGGGTTTGAAAGGGCAACATTGATAGATATGAATCTCTTTTTTTGCTGTTAGTGAATATTTTTTCCTCTTACATCCTTTTAGCCTGTCAGGAGTTTTTAGGCTGGCTTTTGTAAATCTCAGCCTTTTTTTCCAAAGGAGGGCAGACTACGTGAACGTTTAGTCTAGATCCTCACAGAAATGGTTACATATCAAGAATCAGTGAAATCATAAAGTAATTTAGAGACTGATGTAACAGAGTATAGGAGAATTAAAAGGAATGGGGCTAGGTCATTTGAGATAGACTGACAATCCTTATATCAATAAATGGCTTGAATCAATGTGATAACATTAAATTAAATAGAATAGAACAGTTTGAAGATCACTGTGTTCAGGCCCTTTCAACTGTTGCTACCAGTTTGATCAAATAGGCATAATTTGGTCTCATTTACATGCACCCTTATCACCTCAATAAGCCAAAATGTTTAGTTTCGAAGTTCACTTTGCTTTAGTCTATAATATTTGTATAAAACAATGTAGAAGTGTTTGGATTTGACGGATTAGCAATGTAAATCATTGATTTTCTTTTTTCTGTTTCTGTTCATTGAAAGCCTCGATCATGTCCGAACTCCAACAGAATCATGTCGACAGGTAGTTGGTCCTTCCAGTGTGCACAACTTCCTTCGTTTAGGAGCCGGATGTTTGGAAATGGCGAAAAACCTAACAACCTCCTGGCCCTCATGGTGCCTTAATGCCCCCACCCCTATCTCAGTCAAAAAATGTGTCTCTCCTGCATAAATAAGTAATGTGTGGGTGTTGGTCTCTTGGCCAGGCCTCACAGCCTACACTCCCCATGTCTCCTCCCAGTCAGGACTTCTCTCTTTCTAATTGGCTGAGTGTAAAGGAGGAACAGAGTGTAAAGGAGGAACAGAGTGTAAAGGAGGAACAGAGTGTAAAGGAGGAACAGAGTGTAAAGGAGGAACAGAGTGTAAAGGAGGAACAGA